>JANZLX010000007.1:20094543-20109359 GCA_025531955.1 Erythroxylum orinocense | reverse complement strand
TGTTTTGAGGCAAATTCTGGACTGATATGGGTTGAATTGGAAATAGTAGCCTTCTTGAAAGTTGTAGAGGAATTTCATAGCTTTCCAACGATGTATAATGTGCTATTTTTGGATGGGGAAGTTGAAAGATATGACGTGCTGAAGTTGGGTGCAGGTACTGTCAAAATGGCTAATTTCATGGCAAAAAATTTGAGTGAATTTTTTTACCCTCAAAGAGTTAGGAATTGTTCTTAGGGTCTTCATAAAAGTTGTATATTGTCTTTTGATTTTTCCATTGATATAAAGTATGACATTTTTGGACAATGGAGTAGAAAGTTATGAGATTTGGAAGTTTTAATGATAAAGGATGAGATTGTTGGACAGTCTTTTTATAGTGGACTTTTGACCCCTTTTAGAGACTGATATTGTTTTTAAGTCTTTCATGGAAGTTGTAGATCTTTCTTTTACCTTTCCATTGATACCAAGTTTGTAAAATTTGGAGTTTTGGATCAAAAGATATGAAGGTTGAAAGTTAGGATGTCGGTTGGAAAAATCTCCCCCGAAGGCTGGCCCTCCCGAGGGCAAGCACGTGCGCTCCTCGCGACCACGAGTGCACACATCTGGCGGGCGCCTCGTGGCCGCAAGACACTCGCATGTGACACGGCCGATTTTGTTTCACTTCCCCGATTTCGACCTCTCTCTACTCGTTTGGCCATAACTTTTTTGTCCGACCTCCGATTGACTTGATTTTTGAAGCGTTGGATTTCTAAGACATTTCTTTACCTTTACATAAAAATTTACAACTTTTTTTATTAATTTGAAAATTATGGATTGAATCAAAGTGAGAGGATCAGTTAAAAGAGTATGAGTTGGATATTTTCTGAACAGACTTCAGTATTTTAGTGATATCCTGATCTGTGGAGCTCCAATTGTGTTGATTCTTATTTCCAAACAAACTAGAGACATGGAGCTATAATTTATTGGAAGGAATCGAATTTCAATTTAGGCCCTAAGACTTTCAATTTTTGGACTGAATTTGAATGTAGCTTTCAGTCTCGGTTTAATTTTAGCCCGATAGTGTTTTTGCCAATACTTCTTCGTTTTTGATCCAAATTGAGCATTTTTGGTGTCGCTAGAAACTTAAGGCAATGAGGAACAAATGTTGTGAAGAAGTATTATTGAAATTCCTTTATGAGCTATCCCAAAATCTATTTAGAAGCAAGTGAGATGAGTTCGTTTTTGAAGTTTGATTTGGTGTGGGCACACCAACCTTGTGGATGCGCGCCTAGATGTCACGTAGGACGTCGGCACATGACTCACAAGGGCGGGGTCCCAACACCTCAGATAAACAGATTAGTCAAGACAAATCTTGTTATTTTTACTCTAAAAATGTACATCATTCTGTGGCGTGATACTTAAGCAAAGAATTGGGTTTTAAGCAGACGAACGACCTCGGACGCTACCTTAGAGTGCACCTTTTGCGTGAGAGAGTTAGTAAAAGAACATACCAATATGTGCTTGATAAGGTGCAACGTCTTTCAAGATAGATGAAAACTGTTTTGTCGTTCGCCGGGCTAATCACCTTGACTCAATCTATTATATCTGCTCTTCTCATTTATAGAATGGAGGCAGTCGGTCTTCCTAGAAATCTTTGCGATGATTTAGAAAAATTAATGCGAAAGTTTTTATGGGGCTCATATAATGGCAATAGGAAGATTAACCTGGTAAATTGTGATAGAGTTTATAGACCTAAAGAGATGGGGGGTCTTGGCATCCGTAAAATCAGAGAAACCAATGATGCCTTAATAGCAAAATTAGGGTGGTCTTTGGTTTCTAAGCCTAAATCGTTATGGATGCAAGTTCTATCTGCTAAGTATAATTTTGATGACAACAACATCCCCACTTCTCTTGATGCTACTACAGAGTCAATGGTTTGGAAGAGTATAAAAGCTATTTGGCACCATGTTCTTAAAGGCCTAAAATGGGTGATCTGTGATAGATCCAAGACTCGATTTTAGCTAGACCTGGGTTGAGGATTTGGGACCTCTTATTTCCCATACAACTGCTTCGATTCCACAATCAGCTATTGATCTCCAAGTTCAACACTTTGTGGATAATACTGGTTATTGAAAGTGGGATGCGTTCCAATCTCTGCCTCCTCATTCAATTTACATATACATCGCGAGTATTTTGCCTCCTCAACCCTCCTTAGGGCCAGATAAGCTAATATAGAGAATATCAGACACTGGTCAGTTTACTATTGCATCGACTTATTCCATAATCATGGGCTACGCGGAACATTATTCTAATGGAATTTGGAGGGCAGTCTGGCATTGGAATAGCACTCAATGAATTTGTCCCTGCGCAAGATCGTTTACTTTCTAATCAACAACGAGTTCACAAACAATTAACTACTGAGGTTGCATGCTCTCATTGTCGAGCAGAAGAATCCTGGCTACATGTGGTTCGGGATTGTTCCAAAGCACGTACCTGTGGCATGCGTTCCCTCCATAAGTAGTCTCGACTTTTTTTTTCTTTGAACTCTTAAGAATGGTTAGCTATGAATCTCCAAAAATACCAGTTGGTGTTTGGCTTTAATTGGTCAATTATATTTGGTGTTGTCTGTTGGTTCCTATGATCCTGGCGAAATATGACCATTTTTATGAACACTTTTCTAGGCCGATGTCTCCTGTATCTTTTATACTGGAGTATGTTTATTAGATTCACAAGGCTTCGGTTTGGCAAGGTAAAGCTAATATTGGCCACAGACCTCGAGTTGAACAACTTATAGGTTGGTGTAAACCCCCGCATGGTTGGGTAAAGCTGAATACAGATGGAGCGTGCAAAAGAACGTCCTCTTCGGCCTCAGCAGGTGGACTTATTCGTGATAATGCAGGCGCTTGGCTTGGAGGTTTTGTTTAGAATATTAGCTGATGCTCCCCTATTTCTGCGAGAATTTAGGGAGTTTACTCTAGACTCAAGCTTGTTTGGGATCTTAGTTATCGTCGAGTTGAATTAAAGGTGGATTCTCTAGCGGTGACTACTATCCTGTCCTCTTTAACTAAATGGAAAATGTCTAATAACCCCCTAGTCATGGGTATCAATGAGATGTTTGCTAGGAACTGGGTAGTTGTTCCTCATCATATCTACAGAAAAGGCAATCGGTGTGTTGACTGGCTCGCTAACGTTGCCGTTCATTTTGAGTTAGGAATCACCACTTTTGATACTGCACTTATAGGGTGCGTCTCATTCCGTTTAGAGGATATGTTTGGAGTTTGTTTCCTTAGATTAGTCATATAATGTGTTTAGTGTTTCTCTTCATTTCATGAAAAAAATAAAAATTCATTCGTTGTGATGTTTCTCATTGAACATAATGTCCCGCAATTTACAACACGTCTTGTGGCTGTAAACAAAAGAAGCCACGTTCAGATTGATGACTTCGTCTTGTTCTCATGCTGGATCATAAATGGAACCTCTTATATATTATTGAGGCATTATTAAGAAAGTGACATGAATCGTGTATAGGTTGTATTTGTCGGTTTGAGGTAATTTCAATTCTTTTACTAAAACCACCTGTCAATTAGTGTTGAAACATTAATCTGATGCCCAGTTGATTTGTATGCGTAATTGTTCATAATTTATTACATCCGTTGCTTATGATTCAACCTAGCTATGTCGTAAGATTGTATCCACTCTCTCTCATGAGTCATGTTTGGAGACAAGTCACAAACGATATGTGTCTGACGATCTTGCACTTCTTATCGACAGCAGTAGCAGTTGTCAGCACATCCACTGATTTGGACATTCAAAACACTATGAAGCTTTTCAACCCTTTGGATTGTAACAGGTAAGGTTCATCCTTGGTTGTCCTTTAGAAATTACTTACTACTTGAATGCATCTTTCGTTTATTAGGTTAAAAGTATTCCAGGAATTGTGTTTGAATTGATCATTTGGCAACGTCATATTTGCACGCCATCTCGTTCTGGACGGCTTTGTAGGACAAGAAAGCGTTGAAAATGTTGCATGATCAGACTTCTACGGGATGAACGTGGATGTCCATATCCACCTTTTCGCATGAAATAATAAAAGTGAAGTTTGGACTCACTGAGGAGAGTAGGTTAGAATAATGGTAGCATAGGAAAATCGACTTGTACCTAACTTTTCCTTCACTTGTGCAAACCTGACTGGTTGCAGGGTATTAAGTTAAGCTGATGACATTTAAGGTAAATCTTTGTGAGGCCATGTGAAATTATTATGTTATAGCCAAAGAAAGCAACACCTGTTTTGGGATAACGTTTTTTAAAAATTGCAATTGAGTTGACAATATTAAATAAATAAAATGAAAACAAAACGGATTAGTTCTAAACATTGCACTCTGTTAAGTATCACGTGGTATACTGCATTTTATTCGATGCCAACATGGTTTGAAGACAGTTATGTTAACAAAACCAATAAATAGAATAGTGGGTATTTTCAATATTATTTTAATCGATGATTTAAAATTTTAATTAAAAGTTAAATCGATGAGATAAAAGATTTAATTTTGAAAGTGTTCAATCAGTATTATGTCGTCATAGAACCAACTAAAAATTAAATAATTTGGAATATTATTCAAAGAGATTATCTTTACCAATTGAAAATTTTAAAATTTAATTAAAATTGTGATTATTAAATAAAAATTAATTGATTTATAAGAGTTTATTGATTTATCAAAATTGATCAATTAATTAATAAACTTATCAGTTTTCATAATAAAAGTTATAAAAATAAATTGAATTAGAAAGTTAAAAAGGAACCGAAATATTGGACGGTTCAAAATTTTTATAATTAAACCGACCAAATCAGTTAAAATTTTAAATTATTGGTTTTACTTGACTTCTATGGAATCGAAACATAACATCCGGTGATAATAATTTTTACATAATCAAAGTCACTTTCTTGCAATTATAAAATTGCTGGTGGTATAAATTCAATTAAAACTTTTATAAATTTAAGATTCAATTTTAAACTTTTAAAAAGGTTTAAAGCCAAAAATAATAATTATCCTTGTCACCTTTGAACTATTCTTTTTCTATATTTTTATTCTTAATAACACTTTCTTTTATTCTCAATTAGGCAAGTCTTTTTTTTTTCCTATAATAGTTTAAGGTCTGCAATGCTTGCTTTGATCTATTCCTTTTCTATATTTTATTCTTAATTATCTTTTATTCCCAATTAGGCATGTCCTTTTGCTCTATAATATATAGTTTAGGGTCCGAAATGTTTGTTTATATACATATATTAATTTTTTTGAGAACCATTATTGAAGAAGTTTAATTTAAGCATCCTCAAAGATTGGCTTTTTGTCGTGAAAAGTTAATTTTAAAAAAGTTAAATTATGTAGTAAGTTATTTAATTAAAAATATAGGATGAAAAATATAATTTTTTTCGTAATTTATTCATTTTAAAAATATTCTATTATTTTGAATTAATTAAAACTAAAAAAGAAATTTAATTAAATTTATATCAATTTTATTTTTAAAAAATTAATTAAAATAGTCATATAAATTACATAATATATGCAGTAGTTAAGAATAAGATAATTTTTGTTTAAATTAATTTGACAAATATGGATAGTTTTTTAAATAATTTTTAGTATTATAAGATATTTTTAGTAATTTAAAATAATAAAAAAAAGTTGGATTATAACAAAATGGCGTACTATTACTTTTCTTTGAGTAACACAATGAAGTCTTATAGGGGTGAATGAGTTAGTAGAGTGGGAAATAGGGATCAAAAGGTCATGTGTTTAAATCTTTCTATTTACACTCTTTCAATCGAGACTGTGGTACAGGATTTACGAAGTGCAAAGTATTTAGTTAGCGTAATTTATAGATTATTACGTTAATTCGAAAATTTACTCAATGCACATTCAAAAGATAGCAATTGCAGGTTCTTCCGTTTTTTAAAAAATATTGAATTTCACTTTTACTTTTCAATATAATTTATTGACGATGATCTCATTTTGCATATCTTTCCTCAAATTTAGATCAAATTCAAAGTTTGTTGCAATTCTTTAAATAAATTCATCTCGTAAGACTGAGGATGTAAATATTATACTAAAATTCGTACCAATTTTGTAGAAATATGATATAATATCAAATATCAATTTAAATAATAATTTAATATAAAACAACTCATTATCTTGTTAATATTCTGGTTGAAAGTACATTTTGAATTTCAACTTCTACAAAAAAAACTCACAACTTTAATCCTAATAATATTTTGAAACGTTCAAAATTAATCTTTTTAAAGTTTAGAATAAATCCTAGATGACGGAAAATTTGATAAGGTTAATTCTTTTCCGGTTAAATCTAACATGACATTATTTTTATATTTTAAAATAAAATGGTCCTTAATTATTAGTGTATAATTAATATTTTAATTAATCAAAAATGGATACCACTGTCACGTGACTGGCCAGTGTTTATATATTTCAAAGAGTAATTCCTACTTAACATGTAGTAATGAGATTTATATTTATATATTTTTATACTGTGAATTCTACTTATTATGTGATAATAGATCTCTTTTTATTTAAAAATAAAAAATAATATCAAATTATATTAACGTAATGTTTAACTAATAGATGGTTAATTTCACTAAATTTTTATTTATTTAGGATCAATTTGAACGTTGAGATATTAAATTATTAAGCTGAGATCTTCTTCTTTTTTTGTTTTTTAACACTTTCCCATTTAAAAGGAAAGTCGATGTTTATGTGCTCTGTTCGAAAAGCAAAATCCGTATTGTAGGTACGTCCTGGCAATCCCACTTTCAAAGAAAATGGATTTTAGAATCATTGTTTCAAGTGACCATTCCACTCCCATGGTTGCCTTCAGTCTCATATATAATCCTTCAAGCCAACTAAAATACCCATACACACTAATTAAAACATTATTGCCAGCTTTCATGTCACAAAATCCCAAGACAAAAGTCATCAACAGTAAACAACTTTTGGACCCCTGGACTGTCGATGAGGCAGAGGACAACTTGTGACCTCGTCACGACAGGGTCCCATGTTTTTAGGTAAATATAATTTTGGAGCCTTTGGCCACAACTAGGAACAAAATAAGATTGGAATGCAAGTAAAGTATCCTTTACCAGGGAACAACTACGCCACATCCACGATCTCTTGTTCATTTACATCGAGGTGTTAAGTAGATGGTCCCTTATTAACTTGCTGATTATTACGTGATCGGCGTTCAAAAACATTAAAATAGGGATGCTAACGTGTAACCAAAGACACCTGTAAGTTAACGAAAACTACGTTGAAATCATCACAACGCTTTGGAAGTAAATTCGAAGAACATCACAGTACAAAATCCGACCGTGTTGTTAAAATAGGCCTCCTAAGTCCTACCGATGAGGAGCACTGACCTGCCACACTTTGATATTACAGTCCAAACTCCCACTGTAAATCATTAGCCATGTATTGGATTGGTCACATCGATCAACAGTCGCCGTCAAGCACTTGATGGGGCCCTTATGCCCTTCCAACACCGCCACACAAGAGAAGTTCCCACCAGCGCCCCTCCAAATTCTAACTGTATTATCCGCTGAACCACTACACAGAAAATCCGACACAACAACGAGGCACAGTATGGACTGTGCATGCCCTCTAAGAGCACCAACGGCCACCATGTCCCCGGCGTCATCCTTTTGCCACACAACTATTGATCTGTCACATGCACCGGAGTACAGAACAGACCCATCTTTGTTCAGAGCCAAAGCATTGATCCCAGAGTTGTGTTTTTCAAGTGTTGCAACCAAAGAATGCTTTTTCTGTCCAACTCTCCTCCACACTTTTATTTTCCTGTCAGCCGATCCTGTGTAAACTTCACCGTCGTTTGAACATGCCACGGCGTTAATTGCGTCGTCATGGGCATTTGTTACCGAGTCCATACATTTGAAGTCGCTTGTCCTCCATACCTTCAGTGTTCGATCCCATGAAACAGAGTAGAGAAGAGACTCGTCTCCTGACAAGGCAAGTGCAGAGACTGTGTCGACATGATGAACCCACGTGCATGTCTTGTGTCTTCGAATCTTAACCCGGTTTTTGGGCAAGATAATCTTTGAGGCACGATCACCAAACGTTGGTAACGTGGCTAAGCGCGTGCACTTCTGTTCATCAGGTTCTTGGCTGCTGAGTTTCCAAACTCGAATTTTATGATCTTGATGAGCACTAAAGAGTTTGTCAGCCAATAGCACTAGAGACTTCACCGCACCTTCACCAATAGCCACTACGCTGCTGCTTGAACTTTCAAACTCCGCAGATGGGTTTCTCCTCCATGATCGGATTTCTTTGTTGGAAGAACCGCTGTAAAGGAACTTTCCGGCGACGGTCAGAGAGGATATATAGGATGTGTGACCTTTGAGGGTGGTGACAGAGATGTAGTGGAGGTCCGGGTTTTGGCTGTGATTAGGTTGTGAAGTTAATGAAGGAATTGAACGGAGACTCGGCTGCGAAGAGAGGGATAGTAGGTTTGGTTGATATTGATGGTGGCTAGAATTAGATTGGAAACTACAGTCTAAGTGACTATTTTGTTGGTATTGCTTAATTCCCATGTTCTGAAACAGATCAGGACTGAGGAGACAAGAGAATGAGAGGAAAAAAGTGAAAGCTCGCTCTTAATAGTTAATATATAGATGAAAAGTGGGATCGTTTTATCTGGAGGTTAAGTATCAAATGAGACATCCTTGAGTAAGTTTAGCAGTAAGGGAGACATGATTAGCCTTATTAGACTACCTGTCTATTTGCCATGCTAAGCTTCGAATCTTTGCATGTGTAGATCAGATTTTATATATATATATATATATCTACCATGTTAAAACAAGAATTACGGTACTTAATTATTCTAAAGAATAATAAATTTGAATTAGACTATTATTCAGTCAACTTCATAATGGTCATAATCATTATCGTTTGAAGTAAATGATCATGTTTAAACAAGTTATAGGAGCAATTAACTTCAACGAACACCTTAATCTCGTTAAAAAATAATAGAATATTTGATTTACCTATCGGAATAGATAAAGAATATAACGGTGATTATTTAAGAATAGAATAGACGAGGAATTGAATGAAATGTGTATTATTTAGTTTGTTTTATTTCTAAAAATTTCTAATGATAATGTAATATATGTTTAGTTTGAAAAAAATAAATTTGGAATGACAAGAAATAACTAATAAAAAGATCAAAATATCCAAATAGCCCCACTAACTGCATCATCATCATCATTATCATCATCATTGTTATTGTTATTATTATTATAATGATGATGATGATTATTATTATTATTATTATTATTAATTTTCTTAGTAGCTAAGTAATTATGTGGATTCCTTAAGAATATTTTTATCCAACATATCCTCAATTTTATTCCCAACTACTTGAAATAGATTTAGAATAGATAAAGTAAAGGGGTGGTGTATTTACTTATCCCCCAAACTCAAGAAATACGTGAAGCCTTGGATTTTATATTATGTATGTTTTTTTCAACCAAACAAGAAAATAACTTATTAATAGGAATAGATCATGAATGAAATGGTTATTCCAATCAACCAAATACCCTGTAAGTATTACATCACCTTAGGAGAGTAGGAAATGATTATGCTTAAGCAAAAACATTCATTTCATATTTGGTGATTCTCTCCTGTGGGGAATAAAGAATTGATGTTCATGTTGAAAAGCCAGCAAAGATATTGGCTGCAAAATTACTAGGGATTTCACACCATCAAAATATGTTGAGTTTATGTGAATGGTCTGAGGCGTTGTCCCGTTGGTAAAAAATACCTATACTCTTTAGGAGTAATCACCATTTTTTTCCTGAAGGAAACTCGTAACACCTATTTTTTATTAGGATGGAAAAAGATAAGTTTAAGTCAGTCTAAATTCAACTTCATCAAACTAATGTTAAGATCATATTACTTTAATTAATTGAATAAAATGATATTATTTTATTCTAATTGGTTCGTTTCAATCAACTCGATCTTGAGTTTGGGCTATGTAGTATATAGGTCATATATATAGGTACAATCTTAAGTATCTAAGACATTTCTTAGATATTTTCTTGAAATTCTTTTAGTAAATGTAAATTAGGACGCATATGTGACCCAAGACATCGCTTTTTGGAAATTAAAGGTAAAAATATGGGCATTTTAGTATGGTGAAGGTGTATGTGAAGGAAGACACATTCTGAGAAACAAGCTTATCCAGATAATATCTTTTACACAAAGATGACATTAAGATCTATAGAGCTATGACTATGCCTTAATATGTAGAGAAATAGGAGGATTCACAACCTAAGGACATAAGTATACAAGAGACCATGTCATGTTCCAGGGAAAGATAGTGAGATCTATGGTCAAGGACACAAAATGTGTCTGTGAAGGACAACTTTATCTAGAAACATTTTTTTTATGGAATTCAAACTCTAAGAAGATTTTAGGACTTGTGTTATGGTTAAGTTATGTGGAGTTAGGTAAAAAGGCAAGTTATGTTGAATAATATCAATTAGAGTTTGCAAGTAACTATACTTGTATAAATCTAGTTTATATATTAAGGAAATTTGCAATCACTAAGTGAGTTTTAATTAATCAATAGCAAAATCAGTCACTCTTTGCTATCGAAGATGTAGGCACAATCAATTTGCCACACCTTATTAACAATGTTCTTATTGGTTGTTGTTTCTTTCTATCTTTCTTTCATAAATATATATTTTTGTTGCACACACATTCTTTTGTTAATGATATAATAAGATTTGTTAAAAGGCTATAGCATAATAAGGTAGAAGACATAAATGAGCTCAATTTGGAGAAAATATAGGCATAAGCAACTAGAACCATTTGGTTATGTCCTATAGATGAGGTCATGCACCACATTATGGAGATTGCATCCCCTCTAGAAATATAGAAGAAGTTGGAGAGTCAATATGTGTTGTCTTTCACAAACAACTTGTATATAAAGCAGAGGCTATATAGGTTGAATATGTAAAAAGGAACACATCTGTAACAACATATGAATGTGTTTAATGAAATAGTGAGTGATTTGTTGAGACTTATGGTTATTATTATGGGCAGGGATTAAACAATGATTCTACTTTATTCTTAGCCTCTCATTTATGAACATTTAGTGACTATGATTATATTGGGTAAGGAGATAGTGAGTATGGAGGACATCACCACTGTGCTATTAACTTACAACTAACGGATACTTAATATTGGTGAAAGATCTCAAGTTAAAGGGCTATATTAGGGGATATCATGATTGTGGAAGAAAGCAAGGGAAAGATGGCTTCTCTAATGAGTTCTAGGTTGAATCCCAAGGATGGAAAAATAACTTGGTGCTACAAATGTGAGCAAATTAGATGTATCAAAAGGGACTGCCCATATAAGGAGCAGGGGGACAAAAAGGAAACTTGATTCGTTAATGTGTTTAATAAGTCCAGAGCAAGAACTTAGATTGCAGTAACAGAAACATGCTTTATATTTCAATCAATCAACTTCAGGACTCGTGATTTTTATATACAAAATGTTCATACCATTTGATATCAAATAATGATTAAATTGTTATCTATGTCAGGAAACTTTGGGACTATCTGGTTCAAAATGGTAAAGCTTATAAAATTGTTAGAACATGAAAGTCAAGATTAAGATATTTGATGATGTGATTAGGACGTTAAACAATATTCGATATGTACCATATTTGAAAAAAAATCTCTTTGAAAACCTTACATGTAAACAATCTTGGATATAAAACTAAAAATAATATTAAGGTGGTAAAAGGGTGTAATGCCTGCGATGAAAAGGCCAAAATTGATAAAAATATCTGCATATTAGTGAACACAATTGTAAATGGATAAACAACAATAATGGAGTCAAAAGAAAATAGTACTGCATTATGGAATATTTGCCTGATTTTTCTTAAGAAGCAGGAGATCATGAAACTTCAGAAAGGGAGCTTATTAAAGGTTTCAAGCACTTGAATATAGACTTCTGTAAGTTTTATAAACTTAATAAAAAGTCTAAGATAACATTTAAGGATGCAACATTTAGAGAGCAACATATATTGAGGTAAAGATATGGAAAGGAAGTGTTAGGACTAGCAAAGGGTAATCCTAAGTTAGTATAAGTGAAACTAGAACAAACTGGAATCAATGCTAAAGAGACTAAAAATTATGGTTTGAGAGAGAGAAAATTATCATGAAAAGAGCATCAGTAAGGTATAGTTATGAATAAAATGAGACATGTCATCAGTTTATCAAGCAAATCTGTTTGAGAAGACTAAGTTTCATATGATCTTACCATCATTAATGGGGATCCAAATACCTTTAATAGGATTAGGAAAGTCAGGAGAAAAATAAATGATGGATATGTGATATGGTTGAATATATGAGGTTTCACAAGATCAATAAATTAAATGCATCTGGAATGATCTTGTTAAAAAAGTTTCACACTTCAAAGAATGTAATTGATATGTTAATAGATTTGGTTATCAAGTAGAAGGTCAAGCATCGCTTAGACTTAATTAATGTCCAAGGATGTTAGACATTCAACCTATGTAAATTATATTTTTCAAGGTGGAGATTAATGTGTATGACACATATACATATGTGTAATCTTAAGGTATTTTAGGAAAAACAAATGTAAATTTTTAAAAGTTTTTTGGTGATCACAATCTAGGAAAAAAGCGTGATCTAGGGCTTATTCCTTTTTATAAATTATAAGTGAAAACACAAGCTATAGATACAAGTGTTTTGGTATGGCTGAGGTGTTTTAAAAAAAAAGACATTGTATAGAACTTGTTCATGTCCCAAACCATATATTTTTTCATGAAAAAATATTAAAATCCATGGCTTAGGACACGAGCATGTCTCAGTGTACAAAGAAGCAGGAAGATTCATATTATAAAAAATGAGCATGTCAAAGAACATGTTAAATTTTGGAGAAAGGTTCTGAAATCTATGGTGTAGGAAATGGTCATGTCTTAGACCATGCCTTTTTTTTTATATAAAAATGATAATAAGATCCACAACTAGGATACGAGGGCATCTCATCATACAAAGAAGTAGAAGGATCCATAATATAGGATTTAAGCATGCCAAAGACCATGCTATGTTATAAAGAAAGACAATAAAATCTACGGTCTAGGATTTAGGGTATAGTCATATTCTAAACCTTGTTCGTGAAAGAAAATCTTCTTTAAAAATATATTTTCGGAAAAATATTCAAACTTTAGGATAATTCTAGGACTTGTTAAATATAGTTAAGTTATACTGAACTAAGTTTGATAAAAGGATGAATCATGTAAAATTGTATTAGCTAGAATTTATAATTAGCTATACTCTATATGTAGAAGAAATCTATAATATTAAAGTGATGTTTGATTAATTAATGTTGAAATTGGTCACTTTTGTTGTAGTACCCCACTCCCGCAATGACCCGAACTCGATATCGTGGGTGATATTCAAGTCCGTGCTCCACAAGGATGGCGTGCTAAAGCACTCAATCAGTTAGAAATCGATATGCTTTTTTTTTCAAAAATCACAACACAATATGCAGAAATCGATACTCAAATTGGGCCCACAACCATTCGTAAACATTTTCAGTTAACACAATTTTCAATAGCCATTCGGGCCCTTTCACAAATACAAAACACTTAAATCATTTCAGAATACAAATTTATACAAAAAGTTGTGGAATATACAATTCAATACAAAATAGAGAAATGCAATGCAAACGCGAACTAATCTCAACCTCTATCCTTCACTTGAAGACTGTAGGTATGCTTCCGTTTGCTTAACAGGATATACTTCTGAGTCCTGAAAGACATTTGCAAATTTTGGGTGAGTTTTGCAAACTCAGTGAGTGACCATCGTCGATAGCTCACTCATTTCATAACACATACAATTCGCATAATTCACATCATTTCATTAACAATCATATTGAATCGCATACACTTGATTAGTCATTTCATATATTACATTCAACACATATTACATTCAGAAATCATTCAAACCATTATAATCATTCATATCATGCATATGCAGTGCACATGAGACTCTCTTTCTATTTGTTATTTTGTTGTGACCTAGTGCCTAAACTGTCCCGTATACATTGGATACCGAGCTCATTGATAACAGTCCCATATAGGGTTCATTTATAATTGTCCCATATTGGACTCATTAAACGTTGAGCCTGAGGCTCTGAATCACTTTTGAGCTCGAGGCCTTTCTTCACACGTTGAGCTTCTAGCTTTGATCGGTGGCTACTCTGGTCACAACTGCCATTATGTTTCATGCATTCATGCAATAGAATGCATCAATCATATTTGTATGTTCCCATTCAGTCACTTTCACATGTCATTAGACCGTAGTCCAGCATTCAACATTAAAGTTAAGTATCACTTTTCATTTACATGCAAATGAACTTTCAGAACATATTTAACAATCCAATTACGTACACTTAGTTCATCCAATTCAAATTCAATGAGCACTTCAATATTTCATTCATACATCACATTCATCGGACCTTCTGTCTGAAAACCACACAATCAGTCACATTCACATAATAATTCAGTAGTTAATGAATACAGAATTCAAATAACAAACAATAAAGTGAGACCATCTCGTTCTACTCATAGTACGCTTCAAAATAGCATTTGCTTCCAAATTCTAGAACACCTGAATACAGACACTTGACCTACACAACCCATTTTTGCAAAACACCCATTTCACACTCATCAATAATTACACATGTATAAGCATTCATTTATTCATAATTAAATAAATGGAC
>JANZLX010000007.1:20071803-20083123 GCA_025531955.1 Erythroxylum orinocense | reverse complement strand
TATGTTGTTTAAAGAAATCTTTTCTTTTAAAATCTTGTATTAAACTTAATGTTTTATCAAAATCTTTATCTTGTAAATGGTAAGAAATTCTTGGATAAATGTTAAATTTTAATTTGCCATATTGCAGATTTCATCTAAGAATTCCTAAACAGGCTTCTTCTCTATTTATTATTCGATTATCCATAATTGCTAATTCTATAGGTGTATCTAATCCTTCTTTAAATGTTGCTTTTATTATTATCTAGATAGCTCTTATATGTATCCAACCAAGTGTGTTCCTTATTTCTGGTTTAATTTTTTGTAGTTTATCTTGAATATCTTTTTTAGCTAAAAGTGTTATCATTACTTTATTAGAAGTAATAGAAACTTCTAAAGCTCTTTCTTAAATATTTCGTGCATAAAATCAATTATGATTCCTTGGTTTTATGCCTAATCTTTGTAAAGTATTGACTTTAAATCCTGAATAATTAGATAATGAAAATTTTTCATTTTGAATTTGTTTTAATTTTCTTTTACCGATTAAGATTTCTTGTTTATATTCTCCAGTTTGTTCTATCGATTATTTATGATTGAATCGTCTTGATTATATGTATTAGCGATTTCCATTTATTCTGTTTCTTCTTCAGATGTTTCTTCTATATCTGTTAATATGAAAATACTTTCATCAGAGTCTATATTAAAGTCATCTATTCTTATAAATTCTCCCGTATTTATCATTTCTTCAATA
The DNA here is from genome assembly GCA_025531955.1 of Erythroxylum orinocense. Taxonomy (NCBI): domain Eukaryota; kingdom Viridiplantae; phylum Streptophyta; class Magnoliopsida; order Malpighiales; family Erythroxylaceae; genus Erythroxylum; species Erythroxylum orinocense. The sequence goes on along the minus strand of JANZLX010000007.1, from coordinate 20,082,396 downwards.
CCTTCATCTATTTCTATTTTCTTGTTATTTTTCTCATTTCTTTTATGACATTTATTAGCATAATGGCCTATCTCTTTACAGTAATAACATCTACATTCTTTAGGACTAGTTTTTCATTTTCTATAAGTAGGTTTATAAGCTTTCTTATATCCTTTTCTTTTATAATATCTAGCTTTTCGCCTTTTAAAATAAGGTTTTCTATACCTATATTGTTTTTTCTTTTTATATTTTCGTTTTATTTTTCCATAATAATATGGACTATCACATCCGATCATTATAGGCATCTTTGGTCTATCACAACGTAGTAAAACTCTTTTTCTTAATCCTTTCGTGGCTTTAGCCAAAATAGCATCTGCACACCAATTACTTAATTTGTCCCTAACATGTTCTATTCGTTTACCTAATGTATCTATATTTCCTGGATTATACGTTTCTATCAATTTAGAACCCCAAGAGTCTGGTATATTAGCAAAAAACAAAGGCAAATAATTAGTAGTATCAGTTACTTGATTATAAATATGATAATAATCATCTTGGAAAACACAAATATATTTTTCTATTTCACAGATATCACATAATTGCAACCTCATTAAAGCAGTTGTATAACGAGTTACTGTATTAGGATCTTTAACATATTTTCCTTCACCATGGAATTCTAGTCTAAAGGTTTCAACTACTCTAGTTATAAAATTATTTGGGTCAGAATATATTGATTGTTTAGTATCTTCATTAATATTCTGCCAAAATCTTTGAGCACTATTTAATAATGTTTTTTTGCATAAATCCTTTAACTGTTTCAAATTCCATTTTATTGACTACTACAGCTATCCTTAAAGCAGTTTCCCATTTATCTATTGGTTCTTCAATATTAGCAATGCAATCTAAATCTAGATAAATTCCAAAAGGATTTATTGTATCAGCCTTCATTTTTTCATAAGGTGTATATTTATTTGGACTATTTCTAGTATACATCAATCCTACATATCCTATTACAGGTTTATTAAAACTTTGACTTTGTCTGTATCTAATATTAGGTTTTGTACTAGAGCTTGGTATATCAGTTATGTTTGGATTTTCAGCTTTTATCCCTGTTGGTTTAATATTAATGAAATTATCTTGAAGATCTTAATTTTCTATTTGGGTTACTAGATTATCTATGCCAGGCATAACATAGTTTTCATTATCCGAACTACTTTCTAACATCTTTTAATTTTTCTAGATGTATAATAAAAGGATTTTTAATTTTTTCTTTTCTTTTTTCATCTTTCTTCTCTATTGTCATAATCTGTTTGCCCTTCTCCTTCTCAATATTCTTATTATTTATTAGTGATTCTAAATCTAAAGTTATCTGTTCACAATGTTGTAAAATTTTTTGTCCATAATATATTATCGTTTTTTGAACTTCCATTATTTCTTTATCTATTTTTAATTAATCTTCCTGTTCTTGTAATATTTTAAAATCAATATCCATACGAACTTTAATAAATCAAAAAGTAATATAAGAAGAGTAAAACAACATAAACATAGTAAAACAAACGAACCTAACCAACTTAGAGTATCTCTTCTTGGCTCTGATACCATTTTAGGGTGGTGGTGGTGCGATTTCTTTTCCTTCATCATATCTTCAGGTCCAATCTGTGTTTTGTTGTGTGAAGTCTAGAACAGTTATCATTTCATATCGAGAATTTATGATATATTCTAACATCTATATGTAACACCCACATACCCCCTAAAAGGATATATGAATGCTACACAAAACAGTACAACAAATCAAAGTATGCAAAAACTTCCAATAAACAATTTAAGTAAACATACATTAAACTATATAGCACATAGCACAAGCTCACTGAAAAATCCAAACCAAACTGAAGTATTGTTGTTACAAACTTACAAACAAATCCACATATACATATCAGATACAAGCCCAAAAGTCAAGCCCCAAAAAAATTACATTATTTTCAAACAACACTCAGACTCCTTTGGCCATTGCAGATGACTTTTCCCAGTCCTTAAGTCCTCTCTAAACCTACACGAGGCAAATCTGTTGTGCTAAGCATATAGCTTAGTGAGTAATAACTAATCTATACATAAACTAGTAATTCATCACACTAAATCATGTAACAGCAACAACATGCATTAAAAGATTTCTTTAACTGAAAGTCAGACAGAATGCTTTTCAGAATAGCATTTTATAGTTCACATAACTGTATAACAAAAGAGGGTATAAACTTTTCAGAATCAGAACATAATTTGGTTTATGTCAAAGTCAAACAGATATCAAAGTACAAAATTAGATGACTGCTAAATCCATTTACAGAAACGGGTAACGGGACTTATACAGAAGAGACCGAAGTCTCAACGCTGAAGTGTCACAGAAGAAACCGAAGTCTTGACACCGAAGTGTCACTAACAGAAGACACCAAAGTGTCGATAGTAAAAGACACCGAAGTTTCATAGAAGCAGTTGCAGACCCTTCTAGGCATGCCTATTTACCCACAACTAGGACTCAACAATTTTAAAGCAAAACAGAATCATTTTATATGCAAAGCAATTAGTCAATCATATTCACATATAAGTAGCATTTCCAATGACACAATCATGTATCAAATGCCTCGGACAATCATTGTCCGAAATTTATAACACAATTAGTATCAATCAATTTTAACAAGCAGAACAGAGTAAGGTATGACCATCTAAGATTACTTACAAAAGTTACCGTCTAAATTACTTACCAAAAGCGCCCTTACTGTTTATTGCCTTAAAGTCCCGGCAATATCTGGAATCGGTCGCTCTAAGGGTGTTCTATAACATTTAACACGTATACAAATTACTATTACACAATTGAAAACATATTCCTTATACACAAGTACTTAAATAACTAAAATATGCACAATGCATTGTTCAATGACAATTTCGGGTATCTTATTGAAATTCTCATCATCAAAACAATTAGATATCAAAGCCCTCATTACTAACATTTGGTACTTATAATTTGGACCAAACTAAAACAATGTGAAATCAATTACATAACCTAATTGACCACTTTAAATTTTCTACTCATATAATTTTGGGTCAACTTTGCATAATTAATCTGATAAGGTAAATGACAAAATTAGGTAATACTTCCTTCTGGAAAGTTGTTCTACAGTTTCTTAAGTTTCTAACGCCTCCAAGATCATCCAATTTGATTCAATATTCCATGAGTTATGCACAAATTACCTCAGACTGTGCACATTTGAACTTTTGGTTAGAACATGATCATTCTCTCTTATTGTACAATTTATATCTTTCAGCTCCGATATCCAAAAATTACAAAATTTATATCAATTTAAAGATAAAAGAATAAGCTACAACTTTGGTGAAGACACCTCAACCTAATTTTGCCCACATCAATACAGTTTAATCAATAACCACAGGATATGATTTCTGTCCCTGACAGTGTTTTAGCTTAAGCTACAACTCACTTACATGTCAATTTAGAAAATCAAAAAGATAGAATTAAAATTTGACCTCTTCACAAAAATTGTAGAAATATGTCTCTAGTTTAATATGAATTAAAAACAAACTCATTCAAAAATCTACAGCTGAAGTTATAATTAGAAAACCGAAGCATGATCATGAAAATTTCCAATTCATCACATTCCAGCAGACTTCCAAATTTTCATCCTATCAATCACTTCAAAATCAATTCAGATAACTCTAAATTTTTATGGAGAGAAATAAAAATATCTTAGGAATCCATTGGTCTAAGTTTCAAGTCATTTGGAGTTCAGATGAAAAAGTTATAGGCTAAAGACTGAGGGATGTTCAATGAAATACTTTGTTCAAAACCTTATACATGCAACTATCACCATTTCACTGTAGAATAACGTTTTTTGCACGTAAGTCTCCTCATTTTTGTAGCAACTCTCTTCCACCTTCTTCCTCTCTTCTACTTAATTCCTCATCACAAAGTTATACCTTACATTTGCTTCTTCATTTGCATCTTATCTTATGCTAAACAACTCAAAGTGCAACATTATCTACAATTGCGAAAATCATAATTTTTTTTAATACTGTTCATCATCATCTTCTTCACCGTAAATTGCAGACTTCTTCACTATTCTTCCTACTGATTTATTCATTCCTAATCATATATTTTGCCCTTCTACTCCAGTACAATCTCAAAACAACTCAGATGCAAGCTTATATGGTATTTACCATCAAAACCGAAATTTCCCACCTGCTTTCTCTCACTACTATAAGTTTGTTTTATGAACAGTACCAACTCTAAACAGATTCTGTAGTTAACAACACAAACTTCCACTAAACTCAGATATTCACAAACACCAAAACAAAACATACTCTTTCCAGTTGCTGCACAAATTCTACTGCACTATATGTTTCATTATTAACTCATTCATCACTACCACTGTACTCATCTGAAACCTCTCTACTTATATATTCTCTACTTATATAACTCATGCATGAATTCAATTCCTGCTTATATAACTCATGCATGAAGTCAGTTCCACCCATATCACCTTATGAGATTCAGTTACAGAACCAGAAAATCAAAAACATCACTTACCTGATTTCAATAGAAACTCCAACAGTAAGTGTATATATAGCCTTCGATGGATGAAGCAAATAAGAATAATCAGTAACAAAGCAATATATGGAGCTGGTTTTAGTGAAGGAAGAGCTGGTTTTAGTGGTGTTGAACTACTTTCGGTGAGAGACAACCGAAAGAGAGCTTCAAAAATTTTCTCTCCAGCAAGACACATGTGTCTGTGCGTGTCCCTTGCATGTGAGCCAAGTGACAAAATACTGGGTTGTCACTTGTCATATTATAATTGGTCCATTGTTTTAATATTTTTTAATTTAAAAATACCCCAAAATTTTCAGAAAAATTCCTAAAAATTCCCCATAAATCCAAAATATCACTAAGAGTCTCCAAATAAATTTTCAGCTAAAATAATTCGCCAAAAATTTAAAAATATCCAAAATATACCAAATTTTTTTGAAAATTTCCAAAATTCACCAAAAATTTTGAAATAATAATAACACTCTCCAAATAAATTTTTGATGCAAATAATCCACAATTCGCATTTTGAATCGCATTTATAAATCAATTATACCTGAAAAATATCTTGAATGCCTGTACACTTAATTGTATGTGTGCAAAATGCTTATGCACAAATAAGCAAATATGCACATCTGCAAAGTCTAAAAGGGACTGAATTTTCTTAATATCCTAACCCTTAATATGGGGTATTATAGTATATCTATATAGCTAAGAATTTGTTATAACAGAATAGTGAGTTTGTATTGTCTATGTCACAGGTACATTGCTTATTGTGAGGCATCTGAACTTTTGGGCTGAAGCTGGAGATGAGTCAAGTCTTGGGCTTGTCTTGTTGCCTTCAGCATACGATGGTGTTCTATCTCTTACACCAATGCCCTACTATGAGAAACCCATTTGATGACTATCTAAGAACCATAAACAAAGACTTTGATGATGTATGTATTTGTATAGGCTAATACGTGAAGGAAAAGAACACACCGTTCCATCAGATGACTGACATATTCATTTTTTTCAGGACACTGAAAGAGGGGTCGGTGTTTCTTCAAGCACAGAACAGTGTGTTTGAACGCCAAGTAGCTCGTATAAACCAGCAAGTAAGCGTATCTTCATTTGTAGTCTTCTTAAAAAAGTTTAGGCTCACCCGTAGCAGCAGTTAAACACAATTTAATCAGGTTCAAATTAGGCATTAAAATTCAATTTAACTTAAGTCAAACTCACTTTTTCATGCCTAATTTTAGACCAAATTCAAATTTATAAATTAAAATTGAGCTTGAACTTCGCCATGTTTCATCAAATTCTATTAATTGACTATTTCACTACAATAGCTAAAGCTATTGAGTGAGACCAACTTAATTAATTTTATATATTTACTAATACATCTCCTCAAGTGAAAGTCCTTTGGCTTGAAACTTGCACTGATTTATTTTACCTTATAATGAATAATAGGTTGATGATAGGATTTGAACTCATGATCACTTGGTCACAAAGGCTCTGATACCATGTTAAGTGACAGTTTCACCACAATAGCTTAAGCTGTTATGTGAGGCCAACTTAATTGATTTTATATATTCACTAACAAATTGAATTGAAATATGATTCATTTAAACTTGTTATTGCTCTCATTATTTGATAATTTGATAATTTTAAAATTTTAAATTGATCTTGAAGTTTGATCGATATCAAAATTTTCAGACTAGTATAATTTTTGAGATTTTTAACGTTAAAAACTGCTTGACAATTATGGATTTTTCTTGATCCTGAAGAAAGGTGAACCTCTGAAGAAAGGAAGCCAAGCAAGTTTCATCACTCAGTCCATTATTCTTACACAGAGATCCTTTGTGAACATCTACGGTGACTTAGGCTATTACTGGCTTTGCCTTGCAATCTACATTGCTGTGTGTCTATATGTTGGAACAATCTTCCATGACATTGGGCACGATTATGGCTTAATTCAGGTAACTATCTTATAACTTCCCAACATTTCTAACACACCATATCTAATTACTCCAACGGTTGCTCCTTGGATACTCAGGCTAGAGGCTCGATGCTCATGTTCGTGACCTCGTTCTTGACTTTCATGGCAATTGGATTCCCTTCTTTCGTGGAGGATATGAAGGTTGGTCTTATTGCTATTACAGATATAAACATTAATCTCATCAGCTTACGTACCTTTTATTTTTCCTAATATCAGATATTTGCTAGAGAAAGGTTAAATGGGCACTACGGTGTTGGAGCTTTTGTGATAGGGAACACATTTCTTCCTTACCTTACTTGCTACGTATCTCTGTGATCCCTGGCCAATAACTTATTACCTAGTTGGACTCCAGAAGAACTTTGGACACTTCGTATACTTCACAATGCTACTCTTCATCATGTGCATGATGTCTTGAAGATGCCCCTCCAGGAGCTGAAGATAGCACCTTCCTTATGCAACCTGTCGAGTGAGAATGTTGATTGAGGCGAAATATCAAACAACTCCAGTCACTGTTCACGTCTATTTCAATACAAGATGAAATCTACTGCACTGCACTTCTTAAACCCCTCCTCTATTCTTGACTTTGTAATCTACTGAATGTATAATGTATGAGAATTGGAACTCTGATTCCTCACACGAATTTGTGTATGTATGGTGTATATAAAAATGAAGTGTTTGCTTTTGGACCCGAAATGAACTTCTAAAACCTTATGTTTTGTGTATGTATTGCCTTAGCTATTCACTTTTCAAAGTGCTAAATCTACTTTTGAAATTGAAACAAAAGAATGACAATGTAGGTAGATCGTGTGGATTGAAAAATGAAAGCTGTGTATTGATGAGATTTGCTCTCACTCTCATATGCAAAAACAAAGAATCAAACATCATATTTTGAATAAATTAGAACCAACAAGTACTATTTAACTCCAGAAAAATAAAATTGCATGCTAAACATAATGAACACACATGAAATCTGGAAACTGGTATTGAGTCTTTTGTATTGATGATGGTTTTCAATTTTTTCTCTCTTACTTATGAGAATGATGAGGATCATGAGCCTTTTATCAGCTCTACAACTTGAAAAAACTAGAGAACAAAAGCATAACCTGATGAGTAATGACTAGCTAGTACTGAATTTTCCAGATTTGCAAAATCACAAAAGCTATTCTCTTTGTCCTATTTGTAACTGAATCTGACAATTGTAAGACATTTAAAACTTGCTACAACATGATTTGAGAGATAAAAACTAGCCTAGGAAAAAAGTTTCTTCATTTGGCAAAACACAAAAGTGATCAGATTTGTTTTTGCAAAAAATGGGCTTCGAAATTTTCAGTTGCTGCACACTTCTTCAGGAGACAATGCTGACATCCAAATCTGATTGTCAGCTATGGAAAAGCTTTAGCTTCATGCATTTGATTAGCTCTAACTAAACTTGATTTTGCTGATTAAACTTCTTAAAATTTGCTTCAGACTTTTGCTGGTTTTTTTTCAACTCTGCTCTTATTTGTTCTGTTTTTCTATTTATTCTGTTTACTTCCTGGTTATTTTTCCTTTCACGTAACTAACTGGAATCCTCAACTTTTGTTATGCACCCGATGAGCTTGTATCTGCATCTTTCATTTTCCATTCTCTTCTCTGCCTTTTGCTTCATTCATCTGATCTTTGACTTCATTGGTTTGATCCATACATTATTGAATTATGCTTAGGATCATTAACTCCAATTTCCTTTTGCACTTCAACTCATTCGGTTTTCCCTTCAGCTTTCTTTTCTTCCTTATCTTCATTGTCAGTGCTAACTCCTCCACTAATTTCAACACTTCAGGCTGCTCAAGACAACTCTATTCAACATGATGTTGGTCTAAAGCCTCATGATGTTAGTTTCCAGTATTGTTCCAGATTTCCTGATGGGCATTATAACCGGTGCCGAAATTCAGGGTGTGATGATGCTGAACGGAGGGTTTGCTGAATGATCTGCCCAAGCTATTTTGGAGGTACCCATGTTCTATATCGCCTTCCACAGGTATGCAAACCAAGGGTTGTACAAGAATGAGTTCAAAGGATTGACGTTCCCTAACAATCAAGCAACTGGAGGAGGTACCATTACGGGTGAAGAAATCTTGCGCAGCTTTTGGCAAGTGGACATGGATTATTCTAAGTGGGTTGACCTTCTGGTCTTGTTATCAATGGTTGTGGCTTACTGTCTCATATTCTTAGGGATTATAAAATTTACAGAGAAGGTTAAACCCATTATTAGAGCTTTTTTGGCTGGTCGATCTAGGCCAACAAGACCAATCCCCGAGAATATGTATTCCTCGCCTTTAGATCAACCAAGTTCTTAGGTATTGTCGGGAATAGGATCGTTACTCAGGAACATATATTGGTATTGCCATCTTTTTTTGGGACAAGATTCTTTGTCCAGTTTTATGGTGCTTTATTCTGTCCAATAAAGCTCAACTATTCATTATGCTGGTCCCGCATTTATTTATACGGGACTCACGTAGAGTTTACATAAATAAATGGCTGAGATTCATGAAACAGAATAAGATACCATAAAACTGGACAGAAGATCTGGACTCTCTTTTTTTATATTCAGTATTCATACTTTCCTTAGAGTGTTTTGATTGTATGGTTAATTTGTAATTGGACCATTAGGTTTATAAGTTCAACATATGTTGTATTTTTGGCTGAAATTAATTAAGCAAAAATACATAAATTAATCTAGTATATTTACATTGTTCTTATTTTTTATCAAATTTTAAAATAAGTAACAATATAAAAAATTACATCTTTTATATTGATCAAGATTATTAGAATTTCAAAATATAGCGATAATTTATTAAATTAAGATAATTCAAGTTTTTTTTTCAACGGAGACTAACTCAAATTGGCCCTACATATATATTTTTTAAATTCTATTAAGAGGGAATGAGAGAATCAATTCCTAACTAAAGATTACAATAAGTAGGACTAAGCTCGGCTTGTCCATACTCCAACTTGATCTAAAATTCTGTGTTCAAAGTTTAAATCTAGTTTGAACTTAAGTTCGAGCTTGAATTTGATCAAGATTTGTTTTCTTAATTTTAAAATTAAAATAATAATATTTTATATAAAATTTTTTATTTTCAAAGCTTGAATATTTTTTTCTAAAAATCCCAATTCTGACTCGGTCACCTTTAGTCAAATCCGTTGATTTAAGATAAAATCGAATAGAATAGATTTTCCTCACAACTCTAGTCCTAGACTCCTAGCACACAAGTCCAGTTTCTGTAGCAGAACGCAATGTTCACTCCCCATCAAGACGGTTGACTCACTGGTTTCGCGCATGAGACGGTGGAAATTTTGTGAAATGTGTTTTCCACAACTATATTCTAATGATGATGACCGCTAAACGATGCTTAATGACTAAATTCCAAGGTTTTCAGTTTTCCACAAACCAAAGTACAAGTTCATTGGACTTTTTATTTAAGAGAATCAAACTATAATTATTCGAAAACTGAATCATAGACTTTTTTTTTTGGGAGATGATTTTGAATACCTTTTCGTATCGATCGGTACATATTGTACCGGACTAAAATTAGTACGAAATAAAAGATCAATTATACCAAATTTAAATACCGGTTGATATCGGCCGATTTCGAATAGTACCGGTCGGTATTCAAAATACCGGTTGATAGCAAAAATTTTAAAAATAGGGAGACTTTTTTGTAAAATTTTTTAAAAATTTTAAACCCTCCCTCCCCCATCTTTTTTTCAAAGTTTTTTAACTGGTTATTTCATTTATTTCAACTTTTATAATTATTATCAATTTTTAATTTTTTAAAATAAAAATAAATATTTTATTTTATTACTAATAATAATTATAAATGAAATAAACTATTATCTATAAATATTTTAAATTATAATAATATTTTATTATAATTTAAAAGTTATTATCTATAAACTAATATTTATTTTATATATTTTAATTATTAAATCAAAATTTATTTGAAATTATATATTTTAAAAATATATTTTAAATTTAATTATATTTATTAATAATTATTAAATTAATTTT
>JANZLX010000007.1:20023418-20036317 GCA_025531955.1 Erythroxylum orinocense | reverse complement strand
GATCTCCAGGATATTCTCCTATGAATTAGCTAACAGCTATTAACTAAATAAATATTTACAATTAGAATAAAGATACCAAATCAACTAAGTTAGCTGTCCGTTGTGCTATTAGAGACAAGAAAACGAGCAAGCATAAAATGACAAGAAGTCTCACAACACAACCCTCACACAAAGCAGTGGGGAAAAGGGTATGTTATGTCTAAACTGCAGCCTGCGGGACCTGCCACGCAGAGAGGTCGGCTGTAACCAGCAATTCATTCTCATTGGTTCCCCCACAAAACATTAAGTTAAACCATCAAATCATACTTATTGCTTCACCACAAAAGATATGTTAATGTTACTAATAAAACTCCGTATAAGATAAGAGTGAGACTATTCACTACTTCAAAAAAGACTTGTTGGCTATTTAACAACAACTCATTTTTCCAGTGTTTACCCTTCCACAATTTAGAACTCTAAACCAGATCAGCCATGCAAGCTCTGAAAATGGCTATACCTATTCCAAGTCGACGTCTTTTTATCGACGGAGAGTGGAGAGAGCCCGTGCTCAAGAAGCGGATTCCGATCATCAACCCCACTACCGAAGATATTATCGGTTTGTCTGTTCAATGCTTTTCCATCTGAACTAGCTTCTGTTTGCTTGTTTAACTTCATTTGTGAGGGCTTGTTCCTGCAGTTTTCCTTTTTTGGGTCGTGGGTTGGGTTCAGTTTTTGCTGTGATATATGAATTTGTCTTGTCGTTGGAGTCCAAGAGTAGAGAAATTTGATTGTGTTGAGCTGGTGGAACTGGGTTCAGGTGATATTCCCGCGGCTACGAAAGAAGATGTGGAGATTGCAGTGCAAGCGGCTCGTAGAGCATTTTACCGGAACAATGGCAAAGATTGGGCCTTTACTTCTGGTGCTTATCGCGCCAAGTACTTGCGTGCTATTGCTGCTAAGGTAATGCTGAATTTGATCTTTAGGGGTTTGTCTTGTTTGGCTTCCCAAACTGTTTTACCCAAAAATTTCCATCTCTTTTTCTCAGACTGATGATTTTCTGCTTCGTTCAGCTTGTTTAAGTCTTTCTTCAAACTGTTAATTTACATTGTTGATAGCAGTCTAGAGTCTAGATCTCTTACTTGTTTAGTTGTTCGTGAGATAATCGATGGCTTTATGTAATGTGATTGAAGTTTTGGGATGGTACAATTAGAAAGGGTATAGATCTTTAAGCACTGCATCCTTGTTCCAATCACTTTTTGCACAATCTAAATGCTGATATTAAGTCTCAACAAAGAACTACAATTATGGAAATCCATCCATCATTTTCGCTATTGGCTTTTGAAGCTCTGTTTTTCTTTTTCCTTCCTGTCTCTCGTGTGAGCTCGTAGAAGCTTATTACTTCTCTGTTCTTTTTGTACTCATTAAACTTTCGTGTATTACTGCTTGCTTGCAGATAGCAGAGAAGAAAATTGAATTGGCAAAACTTGAAGTTATTGACTGTGGAAAGCCATATATTGAAGCAGTTGCAGACATAGTAAGCCTTTGACATTGGATAATCAATGCATTTTTCAACTTATGTATAGTCTTACATATATTTTTATTTCCAGGAAGATGTTTCTGTGTGTTTTGAGTTCTATGCGGACCTTGCCGAAAAGTTAGATGCAAAGGAAAAGACTCCAGTTTCTCTTCCCTATCCAGGATTTAAAAGCTATGTTCTTAAAGAACCTCTTGGTGTTGTTGGGCTGATTACTCCATGGTAATTGCTGATAGTCTTTGTTAAGTGTTTGGATCTTGTTGCCTTGCTTTTGGATTTTCCTTGCTCCATTGTGTTTATTTCCTCTTTTTTGCCACGAAGAATCCTTAACTTCCTACTTTCTTTATGCTATTTCTTGAGTATGTGTAAAATTCAATTTGTTGCTTGATTTATTTTGTTATTACTTCAAGTTGGTAAAAATATTGTTTAGGAGTTAATTTTGGAGTGACAATGTTGATCTGTTATTTTGCTTACTACTGTGGTGTATTGCTAATGATTTTTCCTATAACGATTTTGACTATTTGTTACTGACAAGAAGTTTAACATTTGTAACACAAAAATTTACTCCCTTTATTTGATTCAAGGAATTACCCTCTTTTGATGGCCACATGGAAAGTTGCTCCAGCCCTGGCTGCAGGGTGCACCGCAATACTGAAACCATCTGAACTGGCATCTGTGTATGTCTTCAATCATGTGACACTCGCCTCCCTTCAAATTCAATGAATTATATTCTGTATTGGCTAAACTATTTTTCATTGCAGGACTTGTTTAGAGCTGGCTGAAGTCTGTAGGGAGGTCGGTCTTCCCCCCGGCGTCCTTAATATTCTAACTGGATTGGGTGCTGAAGCAGGTGCTCCATTGGTATCTCATCCAAATGTTGATAAGGTCCATTCTTCTCTATCTTGTTCTTTTATTGGTTTTTTAGTGGCTTGTTGTCATCTGTCTGTCAATACAGATCCATGTTGCAATTCTAATATGTTCATTCTCAACAGATTGCATTTACTGGAAGTGCAGCTACAGGGAACAAGATAATGGCGAGTGCAGCTCAATTGATCAAGGTGTGTCAGATATCTTTGCTTATAATTATTTCCTTTTTAAATTTAGTCTCATCATTATTGTTTGGCAGCCTGTTTCTATGGAGCTTGGGGGCAAAAGCCCACTTATTGTGTTTGAGGATGTTGATATTGATAAAGGTTAGTTCGTTCTGAAGTATACGTTTCACTTTTGAAGTGCATCGTTCTGAAGTATACGTTTCACTTTTGAAGTGCAATTGACCATGGTTGCCTGATTTTCCTTTTCGTCATCAGTTATACATTAGAACCTTCTAGCATTTGAAATTGTGTTGCTTGAGGGATGCAACATATTATTTGTTTACCATTGTTGCTTGTGCTAATATATCTAACTGAATGACTCAAACAGCTGTTGAGTGGGCCATGTTTGGATGCTTTTGGACAAATGGCCAGATATGCAGTGCAACCTCTCGTCTTCTTCTGCATGTAATTGCAATCCATAAATACTGCTTCTCCTTTCTTCATCTTGATCGCCTATCTGTTGACCCACCCTCTTTTTCTCTCTATTTGTGGCGACTTATACTTCTCTGTTTCTTTAGTCTCAGCATTGCCTTGGTAGCTGACATACACTTCAGTAACTTTAAACTGACTGAAGAACATTCAACTTCATAGCTATTATTACAAATTTTTATCTCTGTGGAGCTTTATTTTACTTTTACATCAGTAAATTGGTTGGAAGATGGACAATTTCTATTGGAAATTGAACACTAAGGTGACTTGTCGAGGATGTTTATTTTTTAGCACATATGCTGTGATCGCTACATGATGAGGCAACAAGTGATTATGCAGTTAAACATGTACCCTTTTTTCTGTTGAAACTTGAAACTTCAAATGCTAGATTTTGAATTTGGCTCTTTTTAAAATGCTTGCAAAAAAAGTTAATGTTTTTCCTTCTGGAAACACAATATTATTTCTGAAATGTTTCAAATAGCAATAGTAGCAGATGATTGCTGGATGCATATTATAGGATTTAGATGAAGGAAAAGAAACCCAAGTAAAAGTTAGGAACGCTATGAGCTCTATACTGCAACACATCTAACTACTATGAAAGTAGTATTTGGTTTGAAAACTTAGAATTACGATCAACTTTCATTGTCAGGAAAGCATTGCATCAGAATTTATAGATAGGCTGGTGCAGTGGACCGAAAACATCAAAATTTCAGATCCCATGGAAGAGGATTGCAAGCTCGGCCCACTTGTTTCTAGATCTCAGGTAAAAGTTTGTGACAATTTTGCATCTTCCGTCTATGTCGATGGTTTATCTCTTGGTGTCCTTTTCTTTTTTGGAAAAGCTGAGTTGTGAATGGTTTGGGAAATGCTTGTTATTTCAAATATAGTCCTTGATTTGGTTGTTAATGTAATAATTTGGAATTCATAATCTATTTACCAAACTTAACTTGTCCAGAAGATGTAAATATGTAATGTTAGTAATTTACTACATTGATGCAGTATGAGAAAGTACTGAAATTTATTTCAACGGCAAAGAGTGAAGGTGCAACCATATTATATGGTGGATCTCATCCAAAGGTATGTATAGTTCTTGCATCTCATTGATGTATTTCCCTTGTATGAAGTTTGACGGGAGACATTGAAATGACAAAAACAATTGGCAGCATTTGGGTAAGGGATACTATATTGAACCAACCATCATTACTGACGTAACTACATCCATGGAGATTTGGAGGGAGGAAGTTTTTGGACCTGTTCTATGTATCAAAACGTTTAGTACAGAAGATGAAGCCATTGATTTGGCAAATGACAGTCAGTAAGTTATCACTCTTATCTTGACAACTGGTGATGCTTATAATTAGAATATTTAATGTGGATGCATGCCATCTATTGCTTTCTCTGCCAGATATTTTCCTTGTTTGTCTTGATTGTTTTCTTTGGATTTTACTCCTTAATGCTTGGCTAGTTATTTTTTGCTAAAGTGGATCGCAGCCATTTAACTAATAATGAAAAATACCTAGAACGATTAGTTTAGAACCTAACCATTACATATTGAAGGATAGATTTGTTGTCTTCGAACTTCTTTGTTTCAGCATTTTCTTTACATGCTGTTGAGACCTAGACTCCAGTGGGTTCCAGAAGACATTTAGCATGTGAGGGTATAGAGAGTTAGTTACACGAGACTAGAATAAAAGGGTGTGAGAGGGGTGAGGGGAGATATTCGGTTATCATATAGGAATTGGGTATTGGGAGGTTGCTAGCCCTCGAAGCTAGCTATTATGGAGGTTCCTAGCCCTCGAAGCTAGATAGATAATATTAGATACTGATATTCATCCATATTCATATATATATTCATCTATATTCCATTTCTGTTCCTATTATTACTGCTGGTGTGTTGTTCTGGGCTGTTTGTGTGGTGCGATTGTTGGTTGTTCTGGTTCTGTGAGGAGCTGAATCAGTGTTAGAGAAAGTGGTCTCTAACAGATTGCTGGAATTTTAGTGAAGAACACAAACAATAGAGGGTTGGAAATTAGGAATTACTCATAGGGTCTAGGAATTACTCTTAGAAGAAAACATCAAACCTTCTTCTTGAAAGCCCAAAATTGTAGAAAAAAATTCAGGATATGTTATTCTTGAAGGGTTGAGTATACACATATTTATAGAGTAGTTCTTAGAATCCTTATTCGAGTAGAAAAGAGTTCCTAACAAATTGAAATACTATAATAGTTCTATAAGTTCTAAACAATTAGGATAAGATATTTAAATCAAATGACATATTTAACTTACTACTATTTCCTATTTAATAAAGAATGCAAACATAATCTAAATTTCAGCCCTTATTGTCTTTGCTGTCAATTGGTTGACTAATTTATTTCTTTTGTAGACTTTAAGTTCTTTTGCATCAAAACCACTTCTTTTGGCTTAGACAAGCCTATTAGACTTTCGTACAGAAAAAGTTCCTAGAGTAGGTCAAGCGTATATCCTTAAGGAGTTGGTTGATATGCTAATATTTGGAGTGTTTTTATACAACATCTTACTTCATCTTTTTTCAATAGAGACAGTTGCATTGTGGTATACTTAGATGCATAACTTGGGTACAATCCATATGTATCATTCGCCATATTTTGTCTTTAACATTCTTGAAATAGTAACTCCTTTTTTTAATATCAACAGGTTCGCAGTGCTTTGGCAATTGTACGTAGGGGGGGTGCATTACAGCTTGAGGTATGTTACCAGTTTTATACTTGTCTTTACCCTTGGATATCAACCTTGTTTTTTGGATTGTCACATTATAAAACCAGTAAAGTACATAAAATTCATTAATCTTATTAATTAACAATTAGTAATAGAAAACAATTCTTTAAATTAAAAGGTGGCAATCTTCAGTGCTTTACAAACTTTTTCTACAAGAAATTGATTAAGAGTTTATTGTGTGTTTTAATGTTTTTGTGATATCGTAGGATGTCGTGTTGATTGACCGTTCAGTGTTGCATCGTGTCCCTGAAGAAGAGCCTGATAATTATCAAGAAATGCGTCTTGATGTGGATAGCATGAGTTATGAGGTAAGTGAAAAAAATAAGCCATTTGGTGATTACTGTTAATAGTCCTTTATGATAAAAATGTAACTTTGCACTGATTCTTGGAAGACCAAGTAAAGGAATTATAAATGTGTCACACTTTCTTTTGCTTTGGTGTTGACTGCTACTTTTTAATAACACTACTTCAGGAGCTTGTTCACCTACAAGATCAAATTGGATATGTCAGCACAGGGTTGAGTGAGACTACTATTCTGACTCATCTTTCCCACCAGGAGTATCAACCAAATGGCTCTTTCAAGGAAGAAGAATCATGCTCCATCTGTCAGGTAAGCTGCTTAAACGTCCTGCATGGATCAGTTGAAACAAGGGATACAAAAACTAGAGTGGTCAATGCATATATCAGATGGTTCAATATGGAATTAATTTCGTGGTTTCAGATTATATTGTGGTTAGCCAGTCGTATGCAATTATTTGTCTTGCATGTTAGTTTTATCGTCAAACGAAGTCCCTTAAATTTCTGATCGTCTATTATTTCCAACCATATACAGGAGGAATTTGCTGATGGGGATAATGCATCGAAATTAGCTTGTGGTCATCCCTTTCACTTTGATTGCATAAAGCAGTGGCTTGTACAGAAGAATGCCTGCCCAATCTGCAAAGGGACAGCGCTGAATGTTTGACATTGTTATTTTCTGGTGTCTAAGCGGGAATCGGTTTAGATCAAGGGAGTCTTTTTCGTGCCATGGAGCCCATTTCTCTTGACGCCTTTTACAGATGTTCCTTTCCCAATTCCGTGAACTGCATTTTTCATGTTAGCAGTAAGAAGTTTTGTACTTCTGTTTATGCATTACAGGACAGAAAATGTTAGCAGGGGACAAGCAAGTTTGTGAATTTCGTAGTCAGGATA
Organism: Erythroxylum orinocense; assembly: GCA_025531955.1. Lineage (NCBI taxonomy): Eukaryota > Viridiplantae > Streptophyta > Magnoliopsida > Malpighiales > Erythroxylaceae > Erythroxylum > Erythroxylum orinocense. The sequence goes on along the minus strand of JANZLX010000007.1, from coordinate 20,029,339 downwards.
GGTTGTTTTCTTTGGCATCTGGACCTTAAACTTGGTTTTATTTTTAATGAAGTCAGAGGCTTGATCGGACTCGTTTGCTTTTGCACTGCAATCATTCTGATTTAGAAAAATCAGGTAGTCATAAACTGAACCAGTAAATTGAATAGTTTAAAGGTTTTACTATTAAACAGAGCATTTCCTTGGCTCCTCTTGCGTGACAAACTTCTCACTAATCAATAGAGAGTATACAAGAAATTTACTTCAGATGCTGCTTATTACTACTGTCATTTTGAGGAATCCTCTTTGCATGTTATGAGGAACTGCCCAAAGCTCGCATCTTATGGAATAGGTTTTCATCTTAGGTTATGTCGGCTGAGTTCTTTACACTAAACCATCAGGAGTGGCTAAGAAAGAATCTTCACACAGATCAACTAGTAGGGGGATACGACTGGGCTATCATCTTTAGCACAACGTGCTGATTTCTCTAGTCTTGGCATAATAGGGCACTCTTTGATAAATAGTTCACCTGGGTGACGTCACCAGATCATCAGATTATTGAATATATACATTATATTCAACAAAGGAAAGATTAGCAACAACGATCTTGACGGGATCAGCTCATCTGTTGGAGTAAACTTTTATAGGGGTGGGTGAAATTAAATACGAACGGAGCTAACAAAAGCTCACGCCTTTCGGCCATTGCAGATGGCTTGCTACGACACAGATCCAACCCTTGGTTGGGAGATTTTGCCCAGAACTTGGGTTGATATTCCACGACTACCGCTGAACTTTGGGGAGTGCTCTCAGATCTTAACCTAGCATGGCACTCGGGATACCGCCATATTGACTTAGAAGTGAATTCGCTTACTGTGCATAATATGCTTTCTTCCCTAATAATCCGAGTTGCATCTCTGAACCCGTTAGTAGTAAGTATTGATGAACTGGTAAACTGCAACTGGGTCTTGGTTATTTGGCATATACAGTAAAACCTTTATAAATTAATATTATTAGGATCATGATATTTATTATTTTATAGAGATATTAATTAACTGATAAATTAATATTTGTTAATTTAAAGAGATTTTTGTAATTGGTTAAAGTTAAAATTTGATTATATCAAAAAGTATTGTATCTTAGAAAAATTTATGTTTCATATTAGTTGAATAAATTTAAAACATAGATTCATTTTACATAATATTAATGAAAACTAATAAATAATGTTATTAATGGGATAATTATTAATTTATGATATTAATGGGACCAGGAACGGAGCCAGAAACTTCAGATAGGGGGGCCTAAATATTTTTTTTAATTTTGGAGGGTCCAAATATTTATTTTTTAAAATATTGAGGGGCCCAATATACTACCAAATCTCTATTTTTATATAGAATATTTAACTTTTTTAAAAATTTTGGGGGGCCCAAACATATTTTTTTTAATTTTAGAGGGTCCAAATATTTATTTTATAAAATCTTAGAGGGCCCAATGTACCACCAAATCTTAAATAACTCTGTTTTTATATAAAATATTTAACTTTTTTTAAAAATTTTGGGGGGCCCAGGATACCTCCTGGGCCCCAAGTAGCTACGTCTATGAATAGGACCCTATATTTATATAGGGGTATTTTGAAAATATATTATCTTATTATTTTATCGAAATTTGTTAAATTTTTAACTGATTTAAGTGGGGATCGAAAAAAAATATTATCTTAGAGAGTTGATTAATTTACCAAGTATTAATTCAAAAAGAGTTTATTAATTTACCGAGTATCAATTTAAATAGATTTCACCGTATATAGAGAAAGTAATCGATATACAAATTGACTTGCAAATTTTGCCACACAATTCGAGCTAGGAGTCACTATTTTTGAACACCCACCCATAAGTTGCATACTTTTCCCAGGGGTTTATCACCCTAGAGTTCATACGTAATTGACTAGCTTGTATCTTCTTTTTTTTTTTTAAAAATCGAGCACAACTACTTGCAAATTACATCCTTGGGAACGAATGACTTCCCCAGTATTTAACGCTTCAAAATCACATCACGAGAAAAGAACAATTAGACACATCCTCCAGTAATTTTCAGCCGTCAGATCTGCTAATTCAACATCTTCATCATCAAATCCCCTTTGACAGGTCAACATTCAAGACCAAGTGGGCCACCTAAGCATTGACTTTTTCTTGCTCTGATAACGTTTCTAGGTGCATATCTATGACGGGTTTTGATTGGTACACAGACACTGTGGTGGTCCCGTCCGTAGGGTAGACACATGATCGGTTGGATATCCAGTGACAGACTGCCTTGTCATAGAGACATCGGCAATTACTCGGATAGAAAAAGGACCATTAGTTTATGTCGTATAGGTTAGGTTGACGTCTTGTGTTGCACAAGACAGTGGTAGAAATAGACAGTGAAACGTATGATTCTTCAATCGAAGGTTACAAGTTCGCAATGACAATCCTGAAACCAAACAAAGTCAGCTGGATGCTAACTAGGAGGACCTGGACCTCCTTGGAGGCTGTGATGATGTTAAAGTGATCTTATGAAGGCTGTTTAGCATCGGATACTGCTAACTGGTACAATCTCTCTAGTTGTTTAAGGTCTTTCACACCACCACCATTTCATCGAGGAAAAAGGCAATAAGTAACCATATGGTACTACCTGAAGTAAAAATCTCTACCACAGTCATCGGCATTACTGCTTCTATCTTTTATCAATCAGTATATCCTGTCCACTTTCTTTCTAGCTTGTAGATCTTCTCAATTTTTAAAGCAAAGATACACTTCGTTCACAATCATATGTCTATAAACATAATAAATAAATTGAGGAATTTGATTGAGTAGATTAGAGTTAATTATATTAAATTAATTTGGTCCAAAGTTAATAAAAATTTCTAAAAACTAAATTTAAGTAAACTGTTATTTTTTAAGTTAAATAAGCATTACAAAGTAACACATTTGTTATGAAATTTTATAGAATTCAATTTTTTTTAAATATAATATATAATAAAAGATTAAAAAAATTATACATTTGTCTATTGTTTTATCTAACAAAAATTTATTTTAATCATTTCAAAATAATTATGATCCAAGAGAAAATAAAAATACAAGTAATTACATGAGAACGAATCCTGTGGCTGTGCTCAATCGTCGAGAAGGATATAGAATTCATGATATTGAACTTTTGAATGGGGAAAACTTTTTGACCTCCTTTTTATCTTTACTAACTCAATCGAAAACAAACGTGAAATGCACGTAAAATCATTCAATTTCCTGAATGAACAATGTATCAATTACGTCAAACGTTCAAAGTTTCAAGTGAGTAGAGATGAACGGGAAAAGTCATTAGGTGTACTACTCTTCCTTGTCATGAAATGTCTCATCTCCATCGAAAATGTTTTAAGGAAGCAATTATGATCAATGCATCTTGCAAATGACAAGACAACAACAAAGAAGATACATGTCCTGACATGATCGAGTTAGGATTGTGTCACTCAGAATCTGCATGTACTTTTCAACCCTTTGATATTTTCCCACGTAAATGCAAAGAATCCCAACTTTAAATAACATGCTAGGTTTTTTGTTTCGTTCTACAACCGATTTTTGAATAAACTGGTCACAAAACCGGTGACTGTTCAAGGGCCAAATCTTGTCATCTCATCCACTTTAAATGAAAAGTTTCAACGTAATCATTATTTTTATTTATAGTTCTCGATTTTTCTAATTTTATACTAAACTGTATTAAAGAAATCATGTTTTCTTCATTGAATATTAAATAACGTCAGAGAAAATTTGTTTCCTCTTGTCAAATGTTAAACAATATCAGAGAAAACCTTTATATTCTCTAATTGAATGCTAAACTGCATTAGAATTATGGGATTGAAAGTTATATCCTCCCATGTCATATCAAAATTTATGGATATCTATATAATTATATATGTGTCTAAATAACATAGACTCAAGGTCAATCTGTATATATGCCCAATGACCTTTAAATGTTTAAGATTGACACAAATCTTAAGACTTTCATACGTATTATGATAATATATGATAACACGTATTACTGAGGATAAACAATGATCATCTCGATGAACCGTCATACTGTCATAATATATCAAATGTATAAATGTACAAATATACATGGAGCAAACATTACGATCCCTAACTAACAATGTCTAAAGACTTCAAAGCACTCATACTATATACTTGTCTTCCAAACATAAGTCGGCAAAGTCCTTTAGTTAAAGGATCGGTTTACATTTCCTCAGTGCTATGAACTTGTGATATTCTTTGTTGTTACTAAACAACACAGTAGCAAGACTATCACATTACAACTAAATGAGTCTAGCTATCGAATCAACCACAGACAACTCAAAAATTAAGTTTATGAGCCAAACTACTTGTGAAGTAGTCCTATAGAATACATTCTGCATGTATGGTCAAGGAAGTCACCTGTGTCTACTTGACACTCCTCCACGACATTGTACTATCTACAAACATAAAAATGTAACCTTAAGTAGACTTTTGATCATTTGAACATATAGCTAAAATCTGAATCAGAATTCCCTACGAGGTTTAGAATGTTGACTTTTTTATATGTCAACATATAATCCTTAGTTCCCTTTAAGTATCTCAACACTCGCTTGACCGCTTTCTAATAGCCTATACTTGGGTTAACCAGATACTGACCAAACAATCTAACAGTAAATGCAATATCCAACCTAGTACTTACCCGAGCATACTTCAGGTTATCAACCGTACCAGTTTTAGGAACATTCCTCATAGCCACCCTATTTTCTATATTCTTTGACACTATGTCAAAGATAATCTCTCACTATGATAGATTGATGCTACAATAGGTTTACAATTAACCGTATTAATCCTTTGTAACACATACTCAGTGTATGCACTTTATGAGAGGCCTGATGGGAGTTGAGACGTGTCCCAGTAAATCTGCATACCTAGGCCAAAAGATGCTTCACTAAGGTCCTTCATATTGAAATGCTTGGTCAAAAGTTACTTAATCTCATGCAATATAGTCAAGTTATTCAATGTGAGCAATATATCATCCACATACAATAATACGATGATAACTTTGCCCCTTGACCTTGTGATAAAAGCATCTTTTTAACTTTATTTTCCAAGAAACTGAAAGAGGTCAAGCCTCATCAATTATAAGGTACCACTTTCAGGAGGTTTGATGTAAACCGGATTTTGATCTACTTAACGTACAAACCATGTCAATTTCATCTAGATCCTGAAATACTTCAAGTTGTACCATATAGACCGATTCATAAAGGTCTTTATTCAAGAAAGCAGTTTTGACATCTATTTGATGTAACTCTATATCATCATGAGTTACAATTTTCATAATCACTCAAAATGTATCCTTCAAAAATACGAGAGAAAAGGTAACATTAAAGTCAATATTTTTCCTTAAATGAACCATCGGGCAACTGAGCGAGCTCATATACCGTTGAACTTTATCCTAAAATGTAACATCCCACCCCCCGACGGGAAGGGTAAAATAGTAAATTGGCTAAGGGTGAGAGTGATTGGGACTAATTAGGATTATACATGTATACTGGTACTGGTGAATAGTCGATTTTGCATATGAAAAATAACTGTACATGCATTCATGATTATTTCCCGATATTGGGTCCAAATGGAATTTTATTGTGAATAAATTTATTGGAGTGATCCATTGTGTGTTTTACATTTTAAGGGATTTTTAGAAATTTTTCTGGACTTTTCTGGAGAAACTTTCCGGACCGAACAAATCGCCAAGTGACGAACCGGTTGATTTTCGGTAGCGAAAATTGCTATCCAATAGCACTACAATATTGGGTATATTATTTTGGATTTAGAATTAGGGCCATTGGAATTGAATGGGTCAAATTGCATTAGGGTTTCTTAATCCTATTACATGTTTTGTCTTTTTGC
>JANZLX010000007.1:19962723-19982227 GCA_025531955.1 Erythroxylum orinocense | reverse complement strand
AATTCAAAATTGTAAAATAAATATTGCAACAATTATCAAATAATCAATGAATTATATCTACTATTCTTATTATACTAGGCATTTTCGTCATTGACACTATTTTCTGTTCTGTCCTCAGCAATCAAACACATTTTTGTACTCATGACGAAGATAATTATCTCTGTTCTGTCCACCACAACCAAACATCTCACTATCTTTAATTCTTATTCTGTTTCGTCCTGTGTTGTTTCGTTTCTTTCCGTCTCTGTCTCTTAAAGACGCTAACCAAACACAGCATAAGCGAATTCCACGGTCTGTCCGACTCCTAGCTATTTCCTCAAACGAGCAAGTTAATTACTGGCAAAGCCACAATTTGACAACAGTTCTTTACCTACGACGTGTCGTGTCCTCGTATTAGTAACGCTAGATATTTCCAAACCCTGAACGAGCGCCACCCAATTTGAGTCAGCGTGTGCACCAAGTTTAGTTTTTAGTTTTTTCTTTTTAGCTTGTGTTTTTCAAGGTGCCAAAATAGACACCTAAAAGAAATCGTAACGACCACGGTTAAATGCCGAGTTATAATTGGACAAACGACGGCTATTTGTTTCTACCTACAGTTAATCCAGTTTTTGCTCTTCCTCGATTTCGTATGTTTAAAGCGAGTTGGTGGAAGGCCAAAACAAGAACAAGAACACCTGAATCCTGTTAGGTGTAGTGAAGATGACGGAAGTTGCTAAAGAAGGGACAACGTACCAAGAGATTGATCAGTTCCAGGAAGATGGGGCATCATCGGACTCGGAGGAACAGAACTCAAGTTTTCTCCCCAAGCTGAACCTCCTTATTATTGTACTTTCCATGTGCTCTTTTTCATCAGAAGATGACGAAGACCATGGGGAGAAGAACGAAACTAAGCATATTGAAAATCACGAAGCGAAGGACTGTGTTTCGATTTCGAGATCATCACACAACAGGAGGCGAGAGCTGCACAAAGTTAACCTCTTAGGTAGGCAAGCACGGAGCCTTCAACCCATTAAGAAGGATTGCAGGTTCGGTTCTTCAACTTCTTTGTTCAACATGTTTTCAGACAGCAAGTGTTCGATTATGTTTCTTGTTCTTAAGTTTCTGTTTCAAATCTCAGGCATGGCAGAAGAATGTAAGGAGGATGACGGTATGAAAATAGATATCCTCTAGTAAGAATACAAGAAGCTCCTTAGTTGATAGTTATACTGTATCGTTTTGGCAATACTCGATGTACATGAGACTGCCCCTACAAGTTAACGGTAAGTTATATAAGAGTGGCGATGTAAATATTAATTTATTTTGTCACCGGTACAACGGGCTACGATACGACCCCGTTTTGCAAAAGCCGACATGATTATTCACATCTCGAATACAAAGGCACCAATTATCCCCACGAGGCGCTGAGTAATTTCACATTTCCAAAGTTGTTGTAACAACAACCTTATTGACACAACATACAAATGAGAAACTGAAAACTACAAGATGTTCTCAAGGAATAGAAGTGGTCTCTGGTCCACTCTTTAAGTAGACAATAATAGGTAGAAATGATTTATCCTAATTTACCTTCTCGTCTATTCCCCTGCTCCAACAAATGAAAAGAGTAAGAACCCTCATGATTCAGTCTGATATTCTGATCTCAACTCCTAAAATGTCTTTCACTACTTCATATGTCACAAATGCGATTGCTATGGACGGGACTACCTGAAAAATTAAGCAAAGGAATCAGACTGTCATATTCATAAAGAAGACGAAACATTATGGTCAAGTTTTTGCAGGTAACATGAAAAGAACTAATATATAGGTAAAGAGTAGAAGTTATGTATGCAAATTGAAAACATCTTTGTTTTTGACAAAAGACAGCTAAAACACTTAGACACAGGACAGAGAGTTGTTTACCAGTAAAACAGAGGGAAAATGACTAACCTTCACAGAATTGGGTACCAGACCCTTGTACAATGCTCCAAAACCCTCATGTCGAACAGTTTGCCTGAATGCATCAACCATGCCAGTATACTCAAGTGCGGCCCTGCTCCTTCCATCACCTCTAACAATGGAAGCAGCCTCCTTCCATCCGACCATCTGCATTCGTCGACGAATAACATCAAGAGGATATGCGACAGTTTGACCGACAGTTCCAGCAGCAGCTCCACAAGCAAGCTTTGTCATCACACTCAATTCAGAATTTTCAGCTAATCCGAAGGAATTAGATTTAAGCAACCAATCCTTCAAAGATTCATAGACAGCAAAATTGAGGCCCACATATGGGATCTGTAACAAGGAAAAAAATCACAGGATCAGAAACAGAAGAAGAAATAGAAACCACCTTGAATAAGGGATCATTTAGACAGTGATAGCCAAAAGCCACATGTAAGGCGCACCCTCCTCAATTTCACAGTAACTTGAGATCAAGAGAAGTGATGAAAACATCTAAAGCTGATACTTACAAGATTATGCCTGCAAGTAACAGAGTATTGAATTGATAAAACACGAGAGCTTACTGATGTAAAAGCAAGCATTGATTGGCATAGCTGTAAATCTTAGCATAAACTTTAACTAGCAAAATCTTTATGTTCAATGAAGCATTTGGAAAGATTTACGTACAACTCCAATCACAGAAGGAAGCCATCCCTTATAAAGAGCCCGCGGGCCTTCCTCCCGGAGTACAGTTGACAATGCATGGAGCATTCCTCTGTATTGATAAGGTGATTTCTCAGTCTGCAAACAGGGGAAAGGGAAGAAGTAAATTCCATTTACAAACATAGGTTCAAAAAAAGGGAGTTAATCACAAAGAAAAATAAAGATTAAAGAAATATCATTTTTGTTTACTTTTTTAATCAAATCAGGCTAAAATGTTTCAGCGTACTTCAAATAAAGGATATTTAATGACATACCTGAACCGTTATCCTGCCTCGTACCATATCCATGGGATAAGTTGCAGACATGGCAATAATGCCTGCACATGCTCCAGCTCCAAGACGTAGAAGAGGAGTGAGTTCTGCATCTTCTGTAGGAAATAATAAGGAAAAAAAATGAGATAATAATGGCTTCACTATCCATCCATCACTGCACATATCCAGAAAATGAGCAAAGGTGGGTTGAAATTGAGAATATAGCATTCCTATTGGTTAGTAAAAACTAGCAGCAGATAAAAGAATCATATAGATAGCTTGCTAAAGCCTGAAATCGACACAAATGCTAAAAGATAGGACGCACCGTTGCCTGTTTGTTGTTGATATAAATATAATATTCCCCTGCAATAAGAACCGAGAAGAGCACTCAGTACTAAGAAATATTTACTAGAATGAATCTTGTATGTTTTAAACTGGAAATAAAATGCTAATGCATATATCCTATTATTCAGAAGCAGCAATTCCGGCTAATTGTGTTACCCTAGTTTTACAATGAGTTTTACTCCGTTAAGTTAATCATTATGACTTGATTCAGTCATAATATTCACCCTGTCATGTTGTTTCCCAATAGAACTTGAGCCTTAAAAGCACCCGGCAGATTGCCATTCCATTAAATCTTTTAAAATCATACTTGGAAGCTTGCTCATAGCTGAAAAACTTGACTGCCGAGTTAGGGACAATTCGAGCACAGTTAGTTCCATTGCCTTTGAACAATCCACGAAAACCCTCAGTTCTCCATATGTATTTCAACCCTTGAACTGTTCCATTGTACTTTATGCTGTGGGGATTTTGGACCTGCAAACTGCAGAAGTTAATAGATGAATGGGGGACATAAATATGCAACTGAGCATCATGTATATTTGGATAGGTTAGTGCCGATGATAATGCAGAAACATAGCGCGTTTAGCAACTCATGATCTAACCTGCAACAATATTTTCAGCCTTTCCAATGGCGCAACAGCTGTGCGCGATCTGAATAAAAAAGAAACTATATCAGTCAAATGAACTTCAGCTTCCCATAGCATAAGAAGCAGAAGTTGAAAACCAGTTGCACAAATATTTAACACCAACTACCCACGCTAAGTATTGATCTATTGTCTACAGTTTGCAAACGGCAAGTTTAGTCTAGTTGCAAAATTTGGGATCATGGATGAATCCTGACCAACCACTTCTCACTCCACCCACTTCAAGAATCAAGTTTAGTCCATGCAAAGAAACTAAAACTGAACTATCATTTCAAACAAACATGAGCAACAGAAAAAGCATGAGGCATCAACATGATACATAGTGTTGCATTTAGTAGGAACATTGCAGCCTTAAAAACTTAATCCAACCACTGACTTCCTTCTCTCATTTTATTGGAGTTACATGAATATTGTACATCGATCTTTGACTCTTCCATTCAGCTTTCAGAATATCTCGACGATGATAATCCGAATATCAGGAGATATGATTCACATCTTCTCCTATACTTTAAAACAGCATTCCAACAACGAATTGGTTTATCTACTACCGTCTAATTATTCTTCCAGACATTCAGAACTTATTATTTATGTTTTTATGCTTTCTGTACATAATTGTTGTATCTAATACCTAATCATTTTCAGTTCTTGATGGCTAAATCGAGGACAATGCAAAACCTCTGCTACAATTCTGTATCCAAATTATATGATCCTATCACCAATCCTCTGGGATATCCTCCACAGATGGAAATGCAATACTAATTTTATAGGTTCTAACTTTCAAGTTGATTGAGCCTATACATCACCAAAAGCCAACAAATTTCATTTTTCAAAATTAAGATAAGCTCAAAAAAAAATGCACGAATACAACATCAAAATTTATAACTCTAACCTACTCCAAAACTTTTGATCTAATTAAAAAGACAATCAAGAATTAACATTGACTAGCCAAGATACCATAATAGTTCAAACAGCTAAGAAAAATGAAAACTCACACTCCGCCAGCGACACCTCCGGCGACAAGGGACTTGCAAATACTTAGAACAGCATAGCTAGGGGCTTTAACTCCTCTAGCGAGCTTAGCCTCCTCAGCCAAATTGACGATCGTAGTAACCGCCGATTCGCTCCTCTTCACATCCTCCGAAGCCATCGACAACAAATCCCTCGATTTCACCAAAAAAGAGATATAAAGAATCAAAAGCAAGAGAAGATCTTGGTTCTTCCAGCGATAGAAATGAGATATGGGATCTGTCGCACTTTATCGTAGGGCGAGCCTAGGCATTTCCCCTGCGTGTTCAGTATGTTCCAGTGGTGATATTCGGCGGCTTTGGAGAGAAGCGAAGCGAAGCGAAAGTGAGGTTTCAACCTTGCCAAGCGTTTTTTAGTGTCCTGGAACGTGGTAGGGTGAGTGTCAGGAGTGTCGGACGCGCGCGTTGGTGTGGTTAGTTGGGACTTTTTGAGTGGACACTGTACGTATCAGTTGTGTTTTTTTTGTGACTCGGGTTTTTTTCTCTCTATTTTGCCATTTTGAAAAAAAATCATGACGTACTTGCTCGTGTGGAAAAAAGGTAGCAACTCTACACCTTTTAGTGCCCACGTGTGAAGGACGGCTGATGTGTGGGAATTAGTTGCGATCAAATGGGATAAACGAACTTTACGTTTTATCATTTTGTGGATAATTGAATTAGTAATGACTTTCCCGGATAATTCCTGATGTCATCCTGCCGTTGGAAGATAGATGCAGTTAGATTCACAAAAATCTTATTTATAAAAAATCTTCTTTATAATATTTGACTGGTCCCTTATTTTTGGGACGGCTTATTGGTTCTTGTGGTCATGGTGGAACTGATCAATTTTTTACCCACAATTCTCCTAGCTTACTTCTCCGATTCACAGTATTCTCGACTATGTGCACCAGATTCACACTGCTTCGAGATGGTACGGGCGTGCAGTGCCTGGCCACCACACACATCACACGTAGCTCATCAACTAGAGTCCTCCAGGGTCGGGATGGGTGACCCTCAACATGGACGAGGCGAGTCGAACCGCCCCTTCCTTGGCCTCTGCGGGTTGCTTTCTCTAGGATAGCACCAGCTCCTGGCTTGGCAGTTTTGTGTAGAACCTAGGCTGGTGCTACTCTTTCACCGTCGAACTTTTAGGCGTTTTCACTGGCTTGCAGCTGGCCTAGGTCCTTGGCTACCGTAGGGTGATATTGGAATTGGACTCTTAGGTGGCCCTGCATTCCATTTATGATTCAGACACCCGCATCTCATCTACTAATCTCCTCATTTTCGGCATCACGAAACTTCTTAGTTGCAATTGGACGGTGCTCCCTCATCACACATACTGGGAGGGCAATCGGTGCGCTGACTGGTTAGCTACCTTTTCAGTTAATTTTGATTTGGGGGTCACCACCGTTGTATATGCGACCTTCGGGTGCTTTTCGCTCCTCCTCGAGGATATGGCAGGGTCTAGACACCCACGCAGTATTATATAATAGTTTGTTCTACTTTCCTTTTAAAGCAAAAAAAAATCTTCTTTCACAAGAGTTATAATTTTCTACTCTTCTTTTTATTATTATTATTATTACTTTTTTATTTTAATCAAATTAAAATTTAATTTTCTATTATATTAACTTATTTATTACTAACCTAAGTCTTTTGATAACTTAGTTGTAATTATTATTATTTTCGTATATTTTGTTAAACTAATAACTTATTATTAAGGTGAATTTCTAGACACTCAAGTATGCTTTTTAATTGTTTAACTATAATAAGGAAAAGTGGAGTTGTTTATAAGAATATGAGTATTATATCTTAGTACTTATTTAAATATTCTTATAAAAATTTAAATTTTAGATATTTAATTTTATAAAAATTAAGTTTATAGCTTTAATAAAAATATAAAATAAATAATAATAATAATAATAATAATAATAATAATAATAATAATAATAATAATAATAATAATAATAATAATAATAATAATGACCATAAAGAGTTTAATAATATAATTAAGAATAAAAAATTACTTATTTGAAGGAGGAGTATTTATGACATTTTTTATGTATTTTGTTTTTGTTCTTACGACAAGAAATCTTGTATCACAGTCTTAGAAGGGATAAAAACATTTTGTCATTGTTCTCTGAAGACGAAACAAAAATAGTTGAGGATAACAAATACTACAAATTACAGAACTTTTGTATCCTTGTCATCTATCTTTACCAATAAAGACATGAACCAAACGTCACGTTAAGGTTGCCTGTCTTTGGGCTTAGGTACAATATGGGCTGTCTTGTTATAAGAAATCCATGTCAAGAAGTCTCGTCTTCTTCGAAAGCCTCGGCGCTCAGCGAGTAAGTCCTGAGAGGTTTCAAATTTTGATTTTGGAGTCGGAAAGTATATTTTCTGTACAAAAGGCAGAGCTGTTCATGTTCAGAGGAGAGTGTAAGCCGCGGTAGAGTTGGCAATGAGTACGAAAGACAGTTGCAGAAGTGAGATTAGAACTGCGATTCGCCAACTGAGCGATCGTTGTCTTTACTCTGCCGCCAAATGGTAACAGTTTCCAGTCTAAAACCCTAAACCCACTTGCGTATCTGCGCATTACCCACCTCTCTTGACAATTTTCTTTCTTTGATTTGTTTGGTTTTGAAATCTTTCTTCTTGATTTGAGCATCCAAATTTTGTGCTTAGTTTTAAGTACATGAATTCAGAGGTTGCACCGTAGACTATATCTGAACTAGATTGTTGATTTTTGTCGGCTTCGATCTCACGGATTCTCCTAAACTGTATTTCTCGTTATCCATCTTGTTTGATATGCATTTAGACACTGAATTTCAGCTTTTAATAGCACAACGAGTAGTGGATTCCTTTTATAATCTTTTCTGATTTTTTAACGTCATTTTTAGATGGAATTTATAGATCGGTAAATAGGAGTTTCACTGTCTCCATGTATGCTTGCAGGGCGGCAGAGCAACTGGTAGGAATTGAGCAGGACCCTGCAAAGTATACTCCTTCAAATACTAGGTTCCAACGTGGAAGCTCAAGTATTCGCCGGAGGTTTCGCACAAATGAGATCACTTCCACACCTACTACCGGGGTGTCCTATGTTTCCACTCCATTGATGGAGGAAGATGAGGCAGTGGACAGTGACTTTTACCTTCTGGCTAAATCTTACTTTGATTGCCGAGACTATAGAAGGGCTGCTCATGTGCTTCGGGATCAAACGGGGAAGAAATCAGTCTTCTTGCGCTGTTATGCTCTTTATCTGGTGCGTATGTCTTGTACCCTGGTTTCTCTTGCATTGCTTTTGTTGCTGTGGTTGAAGAGCCTTGATGTGTTGAGATCAATGTTTAAGGCCGGTTGTTTCGTGAAATGTTTTCTATGGTCTAAGTGGGTTTATTGTCCAGATGGCAGAGTTGTTATCTGCTTGCAAATTGCATACTGTGAGTAAACATCTAATGATGGTTGGTAATCAAATTAGAGTCAACTGGTTCCTTCTGTAAATTAAGCAAATATGATCTACAAGCTTATTGAATAATTTCATCTCAATGTTTATGGTTGCTACTGAACAATTCCTTTGATTGCAAAAGTTAATTAATGTTTTTCATTGCATATTCTTGATTGATTGATCATCCTATGTCTGGATATTTGTGAAGTAGGTGCTGAAACTGATTATCTTTTCCTTGAATATACTTTTCTCACATTTTGCTGTTTGTTAATTTAGTCGTAGATCCCTAGTAGTATCTTTATTTTGATTCTCAAAATTTCCCTATTTCTTTACCAAGGAAGGAGAGAAACCGAGATCACTTAAGTAAGATGATGTTGATGACATGCTCTTCTAGGACACATATTTTGATTGAGAAAATATGTGGTTCTACTCTTAAAAGTTGTACGGTTGAGAAAGTGTCCTGCTTTAACTTTGCATCATTACAGATTGTGTCTTTTCCCTGTTTCACCTTTTGCTATACTTTCAAATGTACAGTTTAGAAAAAAAGGCTAGCAATTATTAAGAACCTGATAAGGTTCTGTATTTCTGAATGTCACATCCAAATCACCCCCAAAGGAAGGAAACGTGACAAAAGGAGTAAAGGAATACCCAGTTTCTTGCATGAACCGATGTCTAACTTCAGTTGTTCTTAAAGTCTCAGTGTGTTAACTTCTAGATTGATTGTCATTGTGTAGTTCTGCGTCCAGAATAATTGATATGTGTTATGAAGTTTAGCTGATAATGTGAAAATCAGTCTGTTTTCTTATCTTACCTTTGGTTGGAGAGAAGGCAGGAGAGAAGCGGAAAGAAGAAGAGATGATCGAACTTGAGGGTCCCTTAGGTAAGAGTGATGCAGTGAATCGTGAACTGGATTCTCTCGAAAGAGAGTTGTCAATTCTCCGTAAAAATGGTACAATTGACCCTTTTGGACTATATTTGTTTGGTATTGTGCTTAAAGAGAAAGGCAATCAAACCCTTGCTCGTACAGTACTTGTGGAATCCGTGAATAGCTATCCCTGGAATTGGAATGCTTGGGCAGATTTGTTGTCAATATGCACAACAATTGAGACCTTGAATAGTCTTAGTCTCAGTAATCATTGGATGAAAGACTTCTTTATTGCCAGTGCATATCAAGAGCTACGGATGCACAATGAATCCCTGGTAAAATATGAATCCTTACTTGGAACTTTCACTTATAGTAACTATATACAAGCTCAAATTGCAAAAGCCAAGTACAGTCTAAGGGAATTTGAACAAGTTGAAGTTATATTTGAAGAACTTTTGAGGAATGACCCCTATCGAGTGGAAGACATGGATATGTATTCCAACGTGCTCTATTCAAAGGAGTGTTTCTCTGCTCTTAGTTCTCTTGCCCACAGAGTTTTTATGACAGATAAATACAGACCTGAATCTTGTTGCATTATTGGGAATTATTACAGTTTGAAGGGGCAGCATGAGAAGTCAGTTGTGTACTTCAGGAGGGCACTAAAGCTGAACAGGAATTATTTGTCTGCTTGGACGCTAATGGGTCACGAATATGTTGAGATGAAGAACACTCCAGCTGCTATCGATGCCTACCGACGGGCTGTGGCGATTAATCCTAATGACTATCGAGCTTGGTATGGACTGGGACAAGCTTATGAAATGATGTGCATGCCGGTCTATGCCCTTCATTATTTTAAGAAGTCTATATTTTTACAGCCAAATGATTATAGGTTATGGATTGCTATGGCTCAATGTTATGAAACGGATGAAATTCACATGCTTGAGGAGGCAATTAAGTGTTATAGAAGAGCTGCAAATTGCAATGACAGAGAAGCAATAGCATTGCATCAATTAGCCAAGTTACATCGTGAACTGGGGCAATCTGAGGAGGCTGCATTTTACTACAAAAAGGACTTGGAGAAGATGGAAGTGGAAGAGAGGGAAGGTCCAAATGTGGTTGAAGCTCTGCTTTTCCTTGCCCAACATTGTAGAGCCCAAAAGAGATATGAAGAAGCAGAGGTGTATTGTACTCGTCTTCTGGACTACACTGGCCCTGTGAGTTCTCTTTATCAACTACTACTAACTTTCAGTGGGTCAATAGGGAGATTAGCAATCTTTCCCAATTATCTTATTATACTTTTGCCCTCTCTGTCCATGGTTGCAGGAGAAAGAGACAGCAAAGAATATGCTTAGAGGAATGAGAATGGGTGAATCAACTTTTCCTTCTATGGATGTTGAGCACTTTCCTCCCTGATTTTGCCTTGAAGCTCCTCTTCCTAGGATTCTCCTGTAGTAGTCTGCAACAGCCAGCATACATATCCTGGTCTCCAATGTGGCAGGATGTTATATGCTCACTTCTCGTTGTTGAGAATAGAGATAAGTGTGATGAAATCAAAGAAACTTTAGTTTTTGTTTTTCCAATTTCTTGTTGGATTAACACTCAGTTTAGTATGTGCCCTTTCTTCCATTTTCGATTCACATACTTTGCTCATGTAGTCCCGGTCGCTTATTTACTGATCAAATGTGTCCTAATCTTATTTCAAGTCAATTGGGTAAAAAACAGTTCGAATCGCAAACATTTAAATGAACATCTCAATCAACCAAGTCCAGTCCAAAGTAATCGGATGAATGTGGGATCCAAGAAACCAGTGCTGAGCACCCGTGTGTCTCAAAGATGATGTCGTGAGTTGTCACCTCAGGATCACGGTTTCTATTCTGGAAGTCAAAATCTCTTCCCAGATTCAGCAGCTGATCTTTTCTGAGCGCCAGAGTAGAAAAGCAAATCCAATCACGGGAGATTTTGAAACAAACCCAACGTAGTATATTGACTATATTCTTCAGTTAGCTGGCAAAATGAGTGTTTTCTGATAGTGGAAGTGCAAATCCTGTACAAATTCTGACCTTTCCTTTCTTCACGCCAATGGACGACGAGGAGGTTGTGGTCCGGGAGGTGATAGTCCTAATCCTAGGGGTTGGTTAAACTGGCGGTGGCGCCGTTTCAAGGATTTGAACAGAGAGTTCCAGGTTTTTGACTATTGACCAACGTTAACTGAATTTTATTAATTTATTATTAAATTAATTAATTAATATATTATTTTAAAATCCTAAAAATCTATCTTAAAACTCGAACTGAAATTTATTTATTTTTAAATTAGAACTTAAATTAAATTAAATTTATCTTATTAATTTATTATCTATGCAAATTAAAAATCATTTGAATTCAATTAAACTTCCGAAATTATATATCTAAAACAATAATGATCATTTAAAAAAAAGTCCTAATTCTACCTAATTTTGGAGGTGCCAGTGCCAGACAACTACTCCCAACCTACGTGACCGACGGCTTCGGCTTTCTCATGTTTTTTGAAGCTTCTCTGTTTTAGGTTTTAGCAACCTCTCGAATGGTCTTATGATTTTAGGATTGAAAATCCAAGTTCAAGACTCGAAAGTATACATGAAATGCTTAAAGCTGTTGACAATGAAGATTTGATCTATCTAAAATCAATCTTCAAACAACAGTGATTTCTTCTGTTCTAACCGGTAAATTTATAATAAGCTTACGAGCTTACACGAAAAGGAAAGCTAGACTACATACAAGTTCAAGTGAGATTTCAACTTAAAAGTAATTGGTAATAAGTGGAGTAACCCACTAGATTTATATATTAGTCTCATTTCTTCTCTTTTTTTAATGTAAAACACTCACATGTGAGTATTCTTAACATTCTCCCTTACAGGTGAGCTTTTTTTTACTTAGGTAATCTGGGGAAAGATACGAAGACAATCCTCATCAGGGCTAAATTTATGAACGACGTTAAACAAGCTCCTCCTGGGCAATTAATACGGCTTGATTACTTGCTGCAGACTTCAATTCTTGAATTTCTGAATGAGGTCAAACAGGCTCCTTCTTAGGGTAAACAATATTGTTGGATCACTTGCTCCATGCAGACTTCAATTCCTTCTCTGATTGCTTAAATAATGAGCCCCCTTTTGGGGCAAATAGTAGACCAAGATCTTCTTTAACTCTGATACCATGTTAAATTTGTAACGAGTCTACGAGAAGAAAAGTTAGATTACAGACAAACCCAAGTGAGATTCCAACTTAAACCAATTGGTGATAAGTGAAAATGTCCACGAAATTTATATCTTATTCTTTTTTCTTTTGTTTTTTTAATGTGGGACACTAACATGTAGATATTATCAACACTAACTTAGTCCCAATATTACATTTTATCTTTTCAGGCACTATGCATTTATCAAAATTCAAAATTAGGTAAACAAAATAAGCAACAATTAACCTGATTTTTTTATGTTACTAAGTAATAAAAATCAACTAAATAACTAATGAATAGTCTGATTTCTTTTTGATATGCGAGTAAGTATTTTTGATATTTTCAGATTTCAGCTTCCAATTAAGCTCATTTTTTAAAGTAAAAGTATAGTGCTCCACATTTTCTTTATGATCTTTCTCTCAGATATTATCTTTCTATTGATCACATGAAATGTATTAGGAAATTGAAAAGAGACGACCCGTATGGTCTTGTAGAGACCACTTGGACGGGACAAGAGACAGGGTGGGGCTGCCTTTTAGATTTGGTAAGATCTCACCGAGTTATATCCTCAGAATCTTTATTCTTTCTCTCCCTTTTCTCTATTAATAATCCAAAAGACTCTGCCTTTCGTACGTTTCTTCTTTGCTAAAGAGTAAAGACTAAGCCTTTAGAATTTGTAGTACAAAGCTCTTGTATAGGTGTATTCCTTGAGAAGTCTCTTGCCATTTTTGTGACCCCAATATCTAATCTTGAACTACCGATTTTCAACACGTAAGAGAAAAATATATTCTTTAGGTTTGAAGAAGATGGTCGGAGAAATTTTGAGGCGGGGTTCGTCGGAGGAGGTCGGAGTCTATAATGGGTCGGAGCAGCTGCATGTTCTTGCTGTTGATGACAGCCTCGTGGACCGTAAAGTCATTGAGAGATTGCTCAAGATCTCTTCATGTAAAGGTGTGCCATTTTAAGCTTCTGATTTTTTTTTCTTTTCCTCTTTAGTACTAGAAATTTACTTGGATTGGACTGATGAAACTTACAGGAAATGGTTTTTTTTTTTTTTGCAGTGACGGCTGTGGAAAGTGGAACAAGAGCTTTGCAGTATCTGGGTTTGGACGGAGGGAAAAGACCTGCTGGTTTAAATGTAAGAAACCAACTTCAGTTCTGAACTTGTTGCAATCTGTCAGAGAAAGTATGATAAACATTAGATTGAATTCTGAGCGTGGTATGGGTGTGATTTCAGGACTTGAAGATAAATCTGATTATGACGGATTATTCCATGCCTGGGATGACAGGATACGAGCTACTCAAAAAGATCAAGGTTGATAACAGCTTCCTTGACCCCTCTTAAAAGTTTTTATCTGAAAATCGTTAAATTTCAGATTGAATGCTAATTTGGTTACTTTGATCGACATGGTAATCTGTTCTTAAGCAGGGATCGTCAACTTTCAGAGAGGTTCCTGTAGTGATCATGTCATCTGAGAACATCTTGGCTCGTGTTGATAGGTACTCCCTCTTCGGCTGCAACAGCTTATTTCTTATTCTTCTAGGCAGAGTGTTTTGATAATCCCCTAATCTTTGGTCCTTGATCAAACAGATGCTTGGAAGAAGGGGCAGAAGAATTCATAGTAAAACCAGTGAAATTATCTGATGTGAAACGAGTGATGGATTTCGTGGTGAGCGGTGGTGAAGGAGAAGAAAAGGGAAAGAGGAGAGCTCATAAGAGAAGGATGGAAGGAGGGGGTGTATTTTCCTTGCCATCCCAGACTCTAGCATCACCAGCATCTCTGTCTCATAAATCTGACGAGTTTTCTGAAACATCACCTTCACTGACCAGATTCTTGTCGAAGCGGCCTAGGATACCGAGCAGAGACTAATTTGGCAGTCATTATCAATGCATTGGGGCTTTGGCTTTTCCTCAGATTTCTACGTTCTTGTTCATGTTACAACGTTATGATGATGCAAATATTTTGCATTCCAGTATCATCGAGCAGCTTGGGTAGAATTCTTTATGACTAGTTAAATAAGAAGAAAATAAACCACTTATTAAATCTTGATCTTGACGTATGTGATGGTGAGCATGATCGGGTCGCCTCCTAATGCCTTCTACAACTAAAATAGATCGCCATATCGCGAAAAGATATTAGTATCGGCCAGTTATGAGAAGATCTATGGCCAACGCAAAATGTACAAGGGAAATGTTGGAATTTAAAATCTTTTAAGAAAATTAGTAGTCACGAATTTTTATAAAAAATTAATAATAAAAATTGAATTTAATTAAATGACTGATTAATCACAATAGCTTAGGCTGTTGTGTGAGGTCAACTTAATTGGTTTTATATATTCACTAACACACCTCCTCAAGTCAAAGTTCTTTGATCTTAAAACTTGCACAAATTTATTCTATCTTATGTTGAATAATAGGTGAGTGGTAAGATTTGAACTCACGACCACTTGGCTACAAAAGCTCTGACCATTTCACCACAATAAATTAAGTTTATGTATGAAGCCAATTTAATTGGCTTTATACATTCACTAACAAAACGGTCATTTAACAAATTTGATTAAGGCTGAAAATAATAAAAAATTTAATTAAATGAGTTGAATGAGAAAAATAGGCTCTTATATTCACCATATGTCTAATAAGGTTATTATAAATAGTTATTAATGTTTCCTATGGTTGGTTCGATGGTCTGCTTGTAGGGGTGAGCATTCGGGTAATTTGAACCCAATTTTTACTGTTCGGGCCCAGCTCGAATTACATGAAATTTTTTCCATCTTACACAGTCCGAACCCGAAATTTCATCACTCGAACTTACCCCGGCTCAAATTACCCGAAATTTTGTTCTGTCCAGCCCGAATTACTCGAAATTTTGTTTGGTTCTTTTTAAAAAATTACACAAAATAACTAAATACTTGAATTACATTATCATATCTCAACAAATAGTTGAATATTTCAATTAACTAGCATAATTAATCTGTTAATTCTACAAGAAAAATAACGAAATGTATTTTCATAATTTTTTAAAACCTAATTTAGGTAATCGGACCGACCCGATTTCTTTTAAAATTACCCGTTCCGGCCCGAAAATAATTCGGGTAATACCCGAGCTGGCCCAAATTACCCAAAATTTAACATTTTCTTACCCGAATTAATTCGAACCGGGCTGGGTAATCGGGTTGGCTCGAATAATGCTCACCCCTATCTGCTTGTTTGGTAGGTATGAGGAGAGACGAATGAATATGAAATGAAAAATAAAGTTTAGTAAGAGATTATGATTAGATGACTTATATTTTCATTCCTAGTTTTTGGACATTGCTTCATTCCTTTAGATTATGAGAGGAATGAGAGTCATTTCTTCAATATCCTTTGTTCTTCAATATAGCAGCGTTGCCAGATTCTTTTGGTTTAGTAAGATAAATAGTGTAATTAATTAATTAAAATATAATTAATTTTTATTTTTTAATTTTTTTACAATTCTCTTAATTAACCATCATAATTATAATGATAATATCTATTTCCATTTCTTACTATATTTATTCTCATTTTTATTACTATTCCTCTATACAAAC
The DNA here is from genome assembly GCA_025531955.1 of Erythroxylum orinocense. Classification (NCBI taxonomy): domain Eukaryota; kingdom Viridiplantae; phylum Streptophyta; class Magnoliopsida; order Malpighiales; family Erythroxylaceae; genus Erythroxylum; species Erythroxylum orinocense. The sequence goes on along the minus strand of JANZLX010000007.1, from coordinate 19,966,267 downwards.
TAACCGTTTCTTGAGTTTGTGGATTTAAGGTTTTTAAAAATACTTGAAAAGGTTCACACTTTAAGAAATACTTAAAAAGATGTTTTTCTTGAGAAAAAGATGTTTTTCTTGAGAAAAAGATGTTCACAACATGAAATTAAATAATTTTTATAAAAATTAATCGAAAGCTTGTACATCGAACAGTTTGTTCAAGGGATTTATTCAAGCTACTTAACAATTTATTTATCAAGCAATAGATTGCAAGATAGGTAATTTTTTTCCCCATTTTCTTTGTTAACAAGTTGGTGATTGATCCTTGGCTAATCACTAAGGCTTGTGTTACGTTTAACGTGTAGTATCAAAGTAATTTCATGTTTGTATGAATTTGACTTGAAGATTTCAAGTTTCTCCGTAAAGAAATTGTAGAAATTAATCTATTTTGTTTATATAAGCTGCATATTTGTTATTTGAATTAGTTTTTATACAAGTGCCGCGTCCCAAAATATATTAGAATTTTTAATATATTATAAGATAAGATTTATTATCAAGAATTAAGATCAGGTTAATTATTACTAACATAATTAGAATTAATTATTTGAATAATTGATATTTACTATTTATATATTTTTTAATATTATCAAGTTTAGTCAATATAAAATAAAAATGAAAACAAATTTTAGGTGTTTTTTCAGTAAAATGTTGTTGGAGTTTGGCAAGAATCACTGAAAAGAGTTGCCAAAATTTGCCTTTTTTAGGCGATAGGAAGAACGGGACGTGCCAGGCAACTGGTGCATGTAGATGGCCAACGTTGGATGCTTGTCCTGGCACACGCGCCTGAAACGGTAAGGCAACATGCATGCTTGTTGAACGTTAGCACGTGAAGGTATCTGCATATCTGGGGCGCGTCAGGCTTGTGTTCAAGGAACGAAACACATATTTGAATGCAAATGCCTGATGTATACAACGTCCTGCACGGGCTCTTCTGCCATGCACATATTGATGTCAGTTGTTGACATAAGCAAATTACGGGGGAAAAAAAAAACGCAAGTTTTTTTAATTCACAAAATAGTTCTTTAAGTTATTTTGGGTCAACTTTTTAGGTCTTTTATATTTAAAGTGAGTTTTTTTTTAATTTTTTGATTTATTATATTGAGAGTAAATTGAGTCCGGATCACCTGTCTAATTCTACTCTGTCTAACTCTGTCGAGGGAGAAAAACGTTGTCGCTCTACTTATAAAAATGGACAACTCTGTCAGCGTTTCAATTTTGATCACTTTATGAGCCAAGCCGCCAGTAAGACATTTAATTTTTGATGGCTTATCTTCTGTCGCTTTTAACACAGTATAATACAATATAATAACCAATTTAATCAATTTTAAATTTGATTAAATTTTTTATAATTTATAAAATAATTAAACAATTTTAATAAATAATCAAAATTTGAAATTTAAATTTTTTACTTAAAAATCTTAAAACTTTTATTTAAAAATTAAGATTAAAATAATAAAAAGCTAAAATATGTGTCACAAATAAAATCAATTTTTAAATTTTATCTTAAAATTTTTATTTAAAAAAATTAAAATTTAAATAATCATAAAAATCAAAATATGTGTGTGACACAAATGAAAGCAATTTTTAAAATTAAATTTTTATCTTAAAATTTTATTTAAAATGTGACACATTTTATTTTTTAATATTTAATTTTAACTTTTTACACATTTTGTTTTTAATTTTAATTTTATTTATTTTTAAGATAAAAATTAAAATTAAAATAATAAATTCAAAATATGTCACATTTTAATTATTATTATTATTATTCCTAAATTTACTAATTAATTTTATTTCTATTATTATAATTACTGTTAAATATTATTATTAAATTTATTGAACAGTATTTATAAATTTTTATTATTATTAAATTTCTTATTAATATTAAATATTATTATTATTATTACTGATATTTTTATTTTCATTATTATTATTATTAAAAAATTTATTATTATTCATAACATATTATTAATATAAATAAATAAAATCAAACTAACTTAATGAAAATAAATTTATTAAATAATAAAAAAGAAATAAAAACAAAAAATAAAAAAAGTTTACAATTTCTCCCAATCTCGCGAGGGCGAGGGCTCCCCCCGCGAGATGGGTCATTATTTCTGCCTCGCCCTCGCCAGATGCTTTGTGTTTGAATGTTTCCGTGTTTGAATTATAAAGGTTCGTGGTTGATGTATCAACTGCTGGGAACTTGCTTCTTTGCTTCTATATTTACGATACTCATAGTTCACTTGTTCTCTATTATGGAGATCATTGATGTTCTATTGAATAAACATTTTTAATAATAATAATAATAATAACAATAATAATAATAATAATAATTGTGTAACAAATAATAATAATATGAAATATTCACAATTAATAATAATATTATTAATTTAATAATAATAATAACTTATTAAAAAATAATAGTAATTGTAATAAATATACTAATTCATAAATAAAATGAATTATAATAAGAATAACTTAATAAGTTTAACAACAACAACAATTATTCTTGTAGTAATAATAATAATAATTTATTATTATTATAATTTATTATAATATATTATTTATTTAAATAATAAATAATATTTAATAATATTATAAATTATTAAATAACATTATTTAATAAACTATTAGAATAATCCTAAAACTATTACAATTATAACTATAATAATTATTATTATTATTATAAATCCATAAATAAATATTTATAAATTAAACCCGATATTATTAAATGTTATTTCATGAAATTGTTAACTGCTTTGTTTTTGTAATTATTTATCAATGGATTTATAATAATAACAATATTAATAATAAGATTATTATTATCAAATATGATAATAATATTGTTATAATTAATAATAATTATCCATAGATTTATAATAATAACAATAGTATTATTATTATAATTAAAGCAAATTATTATTATTATTGTTGTTGTTATAATATTATTAAATATTATTTATTATTTAAATAAATAATATTTATTATTTTAAATTTATAATAATAATAAACGGAAGCCTCGCGAGGGCGAGGCTGGCCAGCAAATGGCCATTCTCGTGAGGGCGAGGGCTCGCCCTCGTGAGAATGGCCAATGGCCATTTGCTGAGTTTTTTTAATTATTATTAATAAATTTCTTATTGATTATATAAGAAATTAATATTGTTATAATATTATTAAATATTATTTATTATTTAAATAAATAGTATTTATTATTATTAATAATAATAAACGGAAGCTTCGCGAGGGCGGGGCGAGAATGGCCAGCTTGCGAGAATGACCAACAAATGGTCATTTGTTGAGTTTTTTTTATTATTATTAATAAATTTCTTATTGATTATATATTTATTATTATTATTATTGTTATTGTTGTTATTATTATTATTATTATTGTAAATAAAATTATTCTGATGCGTTATAATTTTGAATTTATTTATTGATGATGATGATTATTATTAATATTATTATTATTATTATTATTTTTAATGTTATTATTATCACTTTTTTAATTTATTTC
>JANZLX010000007.1:19893057-19918613 GCA_025531955.1 Erythroxylum orinocense | reverse complement strand
AATTCATAATTTGTCTCACCCATTTCTTTTTCATTTAATTTCATTTTAATATTTCTAATTTTCATCAAAAGTTCGGGATCCAACACACACTTATTAAAAAAGTTAATGAAATGTTTGATATACCCATATTAATTGCATATTGAAGTACCTTGAAAATATAATTTGTATAATCAAGATGTGAAAGGAATGAAAGAATAATTTTGGAAGTAAAATCATAAATATGCATGAAAAGTCACAAACAAGACTTATTTTGAATAATTAAAATTCTTCTAAAACGACTTTTATTTTAAATAGATGGGAGTATAATCTTAACAATATTATAATGCATGTGATTATATAAAATTAGAATCTAAAGTTATTTTTTTCTTTTTCTGTTTTATATTTTCAAGTTTTCGGGGAGTGTGTTTTGGTAAGTGAAAAAGGAGGATTCGTATACGAGCGTGTGCGCAGTGATGTACGAGATGGGACTACCGCTCGTGGCCTATGGCTATGGGTATGAACTATGAATATTGTGACGTGGAAGAATTGTATACGGTAGCAACTACCAAAAGGCCACTGCTAAAGATTTAAAGCTGTCCGATAATGATCATCGCGTTCTCCTCTGATCTTCGTAATCTTATAAATATCTCAATCGATCCGTACGTACCCACACTTTGCGGCCACTCTCTCTCTCTCTCTCCCTGCTGAAAAGTTGAATGTATATGTTGACGTGGATGATTATGATTGGGACCTTTCATGGTTTTGTGATCAAAGTTGAGTTACTTTTAAAATCAGTCAGCCAGTAATGAAGCAATAGTGTATTACCCAACGTCTTCGCAGATTTTTAATTGATGTTATTTATAAAGTTGGGTTATTTAATTTTATTTAATAAGGATAAATTGATACGTTATAATTTATAAATTACACATTTTGTATAAATTACAAGTTAATATAACAAAATGATATATTTAATGTAATTAATATTTATAATCTCTAATATGATTTTACTTTCATGTAGTCATTCTTGTCAATATTAACTGACTTTATGAGGTATTTGATTGATTGAAATTACCATTCTATTCCTGATCTATTTTTAGGAAAAGATTATTTCCTTGTTTAGTTGAAGAAAACATACATGATATATAATCTAATGACCTGTTTGGTTAAGTGGAATAGTCATTTTATTTATGATGTATCTCTGATAAATAGTTACTCCTTTGTTTGGTTAGAAAATAACATATAAAATAACTAATCTCAGGTTTAATTATTCCTATATTTTGAAAAATAGCTAAAGATACCTCTTCTCTGTGTTGACCTATTCTGCGAAACGTGGAATAAGTAAAGACAACCTTTCTCCTTTTTAATTATTATTATTCTTCTTAAATAATAATAATAATAATAATAATAATAATAATAATAATAATAATAATGATGATGATGATAATAATAATAATAATAATATACAATATAATAATAAAAATATAGTTAGTGGAGACTATAATAAATATTTTGATATTTTTGTTAGTTATTCCTTTGTCATTACAAATTTATATTTTCAAATTAATTGACATATATCATCATTAAAATTCTTAGGAATAACCCAAACTAAGTAATATTCATTTCATTCTATTCCTCACCTATGCTATTTTTAAGAATAATTATTCTATTCCTTATCTATTCCAACAGATGAATTAACACCCCGTAAGGGTTTACTTATTCCTTGAGTTTGGGAAATAAGTAAACTCATGATCTCCTTATTTTTATCTATTATTGGGAATAAAAATAAGACATGTTGAACAAAAATATCCTTAAGGAATTTCCATAATTACTTTGCTATAATAATAATAATAATAATGTAATTAGTCAGAACTAATAGATATTTTGATCTTTTTGTTAATTATTCCTTTGACATTTCAAATTCATATTTTCAAACTAAACATTAGCATCACATCATTATTAGAAATTCTTAAAAATAAACTAAACTAAATAATATATATTATATTCTATTCTCCGCCTATTCTTTTACTAAAGAATCACCTTTTCATTTCTTATCTACTCTTTCGGGTGCATCAAACGCCATCTTAGAAGTTACAACTCTTTTTGATGTAACTCAAAACTTACAACTTCTTATATTAAGAGACTCTTACAAGAACGTGTATAAGTATATCAATCGTGTATGTAGTAAAATCAATGCACCTTCATTATTTTTGTTAATGAATATTATCATAGGCTTATTTATTGCCTAAGCTTTTCTTTACTTATATAGTTTTTAAATTAAACACATAATATTAAAAGAGCTTTTCATGGACCCTAAAGAAGAAATTCATGCTTGAATCTAAAATCAAATACTTGTATCGAAATCATTCACAAGAGTTTAACTTAATCTCACTTTAAATTATGCTTATTTAAGTTCTGATACAAGCTAGTCTTTAACCATATCAATTCACGTTTGATATAAGAAATTATGTTTTTTCATAATTTTATCTAATACGTAGTTCGATTTGATTGACATCACACGGAACGGAAGTTGCTATACATATACTTTTAAGCATATTTATCATATTTGGATCAAGTGTCGTTAGGGTAAATAGAAGACTAAAAGAATAGGTTAGCTTTTTGGGGAAATAAATATAATAAAGGTTAGATGAGGGAATAAAATTGCTTTTAGAAAGACAAAAAGAGGGAGAGGTGTATGTTGATCTACTTTTACTGTTCTAACTTATCTCATATTTATGTAGATCCCACATAAATATTGTATGTTGTTCTACTTTTACTGTTCTAACTTATCTCATCTACATTTTTATGTAGATCCCACATAAATATAAGGATAAGATGACTTAGAACAAAATTAGAACAGCAAAAATAGAACAGGCGATCTGATCCCAAAAAGAGAGTAAATGAACAAAAAGAGGAAGGCTAAGGCAAATTCTAAGTTCTAACACAGTAAGTCACTCGCATTAAATTCTGCCTAATCCACAAGCCTATGACAATTAAATTCTGCCTAATTCACAAGCCTATGACATTAACTCAATCACTTCTATCACATTTTATAGAAGCTATAGTTTATTGTCAACGATCAGAAAACAAGATGGAGCTTGACCGTATGCCAAGTTATTGAAGTTATTTAGATTTGAATTTTGGAAATTAATAAAAAGAGTTCAACTTTCTTCATTTCTTGTATACCATATACAAGTAACAAGGAGTTTAAAGACAACGTATAACTTGTAAGATATCCTTTTTTTAAAATGAAAGAATGCAACCGTTTATAATTAATCTTGCAACGCAAGCAACTATAAGTCATGTTGCTTTCGTATGATAGTTTGTGATTACTTACAAATGCAAATGGTAAGCTTTAATTACATAAGCTTAACTTACTTGCAGAAATCACTTACAGAAATCACAAGGAGTGATGTAACGTACTGAGTTGACGGGTTAAACAGGCAATCAACTATTCTCCTCACTGTGTTAGTTAAACAAAATTTAGGCGAAGTAATGAAAATAAAAATCATGATTGTGACTAATGTATACTTGTTAGTCTGCGTGAAAATGAGAAGGTTATAATGAAAAAACATAAAAATGTAAATGTAAAAATGCTAAAATAGGTACAACTTTGCCCCAGCATAGAATCATATCTCGTATGATTTGTAAGATGCCCTCACCTTGTCATGGCAAAATTTTACTTGCTATCTACCAAGTTCTTAAGAATATGTAGCAACAGACTGAACATGACATCATGGAATTTCCAACATCGAGTTCATCAAGATAAGTTCGGAAACAAATATCCTAATTAAGCTGCATACTACAAGACTTGCCCAAACCTCGAGTCCTAGCAAAATTTATACTAGGTTAGATGTTGTTGAGTTCATCAAGACAAGCATAACATAGTTTGCCACTGGTATATGGAATAAATTTTGAAGAGAGTTAACCACCAATTCAGATTGCCAGGATAGCTTTACTTTCTTTCCTCAACTTTGTTGTGATGAGTTGAACTCGGAGTGAAGAGAACTCATGAGGCAGAACGTGAAATGCATTATTTTCTAAGAAGGGGAGTTACACAATCGTGTCTCCAGGTAACATGAATCACGATGGCAGAATGAAACACAGAATCTAATACAAAATGCTATAGATCATCTGTGAAGTATCGGGAACTTTAGCAGCTTAGAATTTGATTATATGCCATATTAGGAAACATCAAAGCTATAGATAAAATTCACAATCCTGAGGACAAAATTGAGCAAATTAAGATTCTTACAGAAGCAAAAATACAAGTCAGGGGGACCCTTCGCTGGTGGTTTGCTTCTCAATTTTCTGCAGAAAGAATTATAATTCTGGTTAGATGGCCCTCTACCAAGTGGGATTATCAAACACTATAAAAATCTATTTAACCTAATCAAGAGACTGGTAACTGGTAACATATTGTTCTTGACTGAAAAGGATTTATCTAACTAAAAAACATGACTTTTTGAAAATTTGAGTTGAGAAAGCCAAACACATTCTATACATGAGAAACTGTAACAGCCTCATAGATCTATAAACTGATCACATCAGTCAGAAAAATTAGGTGCTTACCCCAATCAACTATGGAGATCAAAAGTAGATCTTCTAGTACAAAGCTAAGTCCTAATCACAATTTTTTTTTCACATAGCAATTTTCTTCTTATCAATTCAGATGTTAACTTTCTTACCTTCTTTCTTTGAATTTGCTGTACTACGGGGATAATCAAATATTAATTCTATAGAATACTGAAACATGAAAAGAAAACAAACGAGAAAAGAATCATGTATTGCACAAGCTAGGATGCAAGTGCTGCACTGTCTAACAGCAGGTACAAAGTTCAACACTAGGATATGTGCGACAACAGTGAAGAGGAACCAAGGACAGCAAGTGCATTTGTCCATAAGATTGATATCAATTAAAGAAAGAAATATTCATCGGTAGTTTTTTCTTTAATCAACCCAACGCAGATAACATTTTCTCACTTGGTCAGGAAAACTAGCCAATATTTGCCACCCAAAATTCCTGCTTTTAAATGCTCCTACATGTTTCAAATTTTAAAAAAGGCATTTGTCATTAATTCCTGTATTGCAATGGTTTCTACATCATACAACTTAACAATCCTGAAGATTGCTATGCAGAACCTTTGGTTTAAGGTAAAATGGGGAAACCAAATGGATGAACTATCAAAAAGATACTCTTAAGACACAGACTCCAATGCATCCACAGAAAAAGAATGTGGTTTTCAATCTGTCTTTTTGTTATTTCACTGGAGTTAATGATCAATGCAATCATCAAAATTTTGGAATATGAAATATACAAGTTCATGTTAACTCAGCACCCTAAAGCAACAAAGAAGTGTTAGTCTTGTCACAGTTTAAACCATTACCCACAAACTAGTTAGCAAGTTCAAAACTTTCCAAGAATTCCACAAATTAGCCATTGATAATCCAAGTCGGAAAAACAACTGAGACAAACATTATTTCGTACTTTCAATCCAAATGATCGGAAATTAAAAATGAAAACAAAGTTATAACACATTAACACTAGAAACAAAATTGTTAAGGGAATAAAAGGGAGCTAGGGCACCGATTGAGCGTTGTGCCAGGCGAGCCCTCTGTAAACGTTGACAGAGAACGTGGCGGCGAGGTAGACGGTGGCAACACCGAGACCCGCCGTGAAAGCTTTGAAACCCCAATCTCCGACTTTGCTTGCCAAACCCATCCCCCCTCGCCCTATGTCTCACTAACCCTCAGCTAACAGAGGAAAACACAGAAAAGTTTGAGCTTAAGTTGTTGTTTCGAGTTTCGACCACATTGAAAATACTTTTTAAAACATACTTTTTATATATTTTAAGCACGGTTTTTTATATTTAGAAATTATTTAAAGAATCACACAATCAAATATTATCTTATTTATCAAAATTTGAATTATTTTTAAATGTCTTTTAATTTGCATGTAGCGAAGGAAAAAATTACATATAAATTGTTCCAATATTTAAATCAATAAATGAACATATAAATACATAGCTTAGGTTATCTTTTGTTGTTGTTTGGTAAATAATTGATTATTTATTTATTTTTAAGATTGAGATGTATTAGAATGTTGGATTATGTCAAACTACTGGTAATTGTATATTAGTAATCGACGGAGTGATTTAATAGAGTAAACTCAATTTGTTATTTTTGAAAACGCTTCTATAAGAAACATTTTACTCCAAAGTTATTACAAATTATTCAAATTGTTATTTATTATTATCACTTTTCCTTTCCCAAACAATATATTAAATTTCAATGATATAACTAAAGATAGAGATAGAGGTAAGTTTGATTTCTCCTATTTACATTCTCACCCGTTTTGTTTTGTGTTTTTTTTTTGAACATATTTGTTAGCATTTATTTGGATTTTTGAAATACTAAGTAGGCTCGATCGTGGGTAAGAGCAGGAAAGGTAATTGCCCAAAACTATTACGAAAAATAAAATAGAGCTCATTTTTTATCTTCCTAAAGAGCAAAATGAGACAAAATAAGATTCAACTAACTTTTAACACTCCTTAGGAGCAAACTAAACAAATCCTCTTAACAGTTTTTTTTTACATATTTTTTTCATTTGTTTTTTTTGGAGTTGTTTTCTAAATCTTAATGTTAAGAATTAATAGAACCCATTAGATTCTTTAATTATATAATAATGAGTGTTAAGGCAAACTTTTTAATAATAAAAATATGTTTTTGAAAGTTTAAATATTTATATATTTTCAATTTAATATGTTCTTTTTTTTTTTACTTTACTCGAAACTTACAGATTTTAAGAACAACCCAGATACTAAGATATAATACTCATGTCTTTATAAATTATTTTTTAATTCATACCCTCATAAGTTACGTTACATATAAATAATTAATTTTACTAAACGTGTTTAAATAAACAATTGATGTTATCCGTTGGTCAAATTAGCTATATTAATCTGCTGTCAACTAACTGTGACAGAATCAACAAAAAAACTAATTTAATCTACTGATTATCAAACAAAGCCTTTGTCTTCTTACTTCTTGGAAAGTATTGTTGTCTTTTCCTTACTAGATTCGTGGTTGTTTGGTAGCTCAAAGTATTTTTGTGTTCTAATCAGTTTGTTTGCAAGGTTTAAACTTAAGAATCCAAAGCAATTCACTTGTAATAATTTTCTTATAATTTTAAATTAGTATCCAACAAACTTCTCTTTATCGTAAAGTAAAGAAATTTGAGCCAAATGATATAAAATTCTGGCAAAGAGAATAAGTATAGATATAGATCATATAATACCAAAAAAACAATATTTTAACTTAGTGAACACGGTTCCTCTTCCTTGGTAATTACATACGTGGAGCACAACACAACAGCCTCTTCTCTAATTTCCAAGCAGTTACCGCCATTTCTTCTCAGACAATGATATAAGCTGCTAAATTGAAAAAGGGAAAGATCAGAGAACCATTAACAATCATCAAACTAAAGAATGTATGAAGCAAGGATGGTCCCTCAACACGTAATTTTTGATGCAATGAGTAGCAGATATACACTCTGTAATTACTTACTCTAACCAAGGCTACTTCACTCTTACTTATGCATGTATTGGTTTCTTCTCTCTCAGATACAAAATTGATAAACTTTTTTTTAGGCCAAGTTTACTCCTGAACTTTGTCTCCTATACGTCATAATTTCTGTTTCTATTTATTTTCTGCAAGTGAAGGATTAAGTTCTTAAAAGCTAAAGCAATCTACTGGACTCCATGAACTTCAGATACTAAAAGGCAAGAACATGTAGTGTGTTAGCATGACCAACGATCAGCATTGCATACCCTAAGCTAGGGCTGGGTTTGAGACTGGCATTCATGTTTCATTCCATATAATTATATCCACAATAAGTGTTAGCATAGACCCACATATGAAAGCTCAAACATGTCAAGATCTAGGCGCACATGCAAGTAATCATGTAAGGCCTCCACATCTGTGATTTCTCAAGTTCTAGGTCTAACAAGTTGAATGAGTATTCTGTTTGTTGTTAGATTTCTATCTCTAGGATCTAGGAACTTCAAATTCTCGTCTGAAGTTCATCTTTATTCTTTCAAATTCAAGAGAACAACTAAGATAGACGGCAGTGAAAATTCGAGGCCTTTTTGAGTATAATAAAAATCTCCCATAAATAGTAAGTGAATGATGTAAGAGTAACTGTCTCGAAATGTTGAAAATATAAAGATATTTGGGATATTTGACAGCCATCTTACATGAAATAGTACGTGACCCTGAAGCATTGTCCCTATTTTAGAGTGCTGAACTGAAACTACTCTTTAACTCTTCAACCTCATATTGGTCTAATTAGGCAAAAACAGGGCTTCTGCTCGGAAGTCTAGCTAGAAGTTGAATAGTTTTGGAGAAAACAATCACTAAAAAATATGAAATAAGCATGCAAAAAAAAGGGGAAAATTCCAGTGACAGTACAAATACAGTTATTAACCAACCTGACGTGCAACTTGTGCCACTCTACGACTGTCTCGGGGTGATTCAGTTAACAAGCTAGGTTTTTGTGACTCCAAAATATCGCCTAGTTTCTCATCCATTTCTCTCGTAAAAGTGCTAAGGTCAAGAGAGGATCCACCTTCAGGGCTGCTTGGAATCTCCTTCTTTCGTTTCCTCTGGAATGTGTACTTGAGAAACTTATTATCCATTCGTTGACTATGCAGTGCTTCATTTGCATCTGCTTTTTTCAGATCTGAGTTTACTAGCAAGACACCATCTGCCTCTATGGCCGTTTTACTTTCTGGACATTCTGAAATCTCTTTGCATCCAACTTCCTTTTCAGTCAAAGCAAGTTCACCCATCAACAAATTATTGTTGTTTACTCTTTCTTGGTTTGTGCAATCCCTAAGAAAATTTGAATCGCTTTTTCCTACTTCCAAAGGTCCTGACTGCACAATCAGTTCATTAGTATTTGAAGAGAAAACGTGTGGTAGAAGTGTTTCTGGATCTTTCTGAGCATCTTCAGCAGATGTGACATTGTCACCATCATAAGAAAAATCCTTTAGAAATTGAGCTTTGCGTCTTTTGCATCTTATTGCTCTTTTTCTTTTTCTGTGAAACGACGTAACAGCATGAACTTGGAAGCAGTCAACATCTGCTCGCACTACCTTGCTTTCATCTAGGCATGTATAAACACCAAACATGTTATTGTCCATGCTAGCGAGTTTCTTGCATTTTTGCCCATTCTCTTCAGCTTCTTCTTCGTATATTTGATTTCTTGGACCAACAGCTTCTCCAGAAAGAGAACCATTTCCACCTAACAGGTTCCTTTCCAATGCACGTATTCTTTGAGTGCATCCGTTCCTGTACAGTTCAGGCTCTTTGCTCTTCATCACGATTGAAGCAAGGTCAGGGTTGAAAACATAGTTATTGTCTTTGTAAAAACTATCATCACTGCAGCACATTGTACCATCACATGCTCCATCCGGAGCATATGGTGTAGCAGGCAGAGAAAAGCATAATCTTTTCTCTTCCATTTCAGTTTCAAGAGTGTCAGAATCAGCTGGACTTTGTTTACCCAAAGGCTGCTTCTGGTGTTTTGTCATCCTTTCCACTTCATCCTGTAACTGTCTCAACTCTGCTCTAAGGTCTTTTACTATATCTTCCGCTTCCCCAAGTTGTGCTTCTAGTTCTTCAATCTTTCTCTGTTGACTCAATGCTGTCATTTCTGCTTCATTAACCTAGATACATGATGTGCTGGTCAAGCCAAAGCTTATAAGAAGGGAAAGTAGCCTAATCAAAGCAGTAACTATAGCAAGTGCACAGTAGATTGGAAGAACATAGGACTAGATTTCAACCTACCTAAGTGTGTTAGACACTCCACTCAGCTTAATAGGAGTTAATCTGTGCCTGTGGGTGCCATGGTTGATAGAAGTATGTAACACAAGTGATAACATAAAACAGCAAATGGAAAAAAGAAAAAAAAAGAGCCATGGAAAAATCTCTTATTCTCCTTGAAGCAACAACCTTTCAAGTATATACTGGAATTCTTTTTGCTAGTGCAGAACAAATAACTGCTGACTGAAGTTTGATGTTTCAGCAATGACAACTACAGAACAGTATGGCAACTGCTTAAAAATATATTAGGTGACTGACTTTGTTGATGAGATCATGTCTAGATTTCAAAACAATGTCCAAAATCTATGAGAACTTACTTTCTTTGGCAAGCAAAGTTCAAAAGTTCAGCTCCTATTGCAATAAACAAACTTCATTATTCCATAATTGTACAAGTATGGTTTTGAACCTTAGACCAACCTTCACTCTAGCACATCTAATCCACTGCACAGGGCACAACCAACAAAAAGAAGAAGTAGGTCTAATCAATAGCTCAATTGTTTTCGAAATCACTGCTGTTTAACATTGCAACCCAATCTTCCTAAACAGAAGTGAGTTTGGGTTGAAATGACTTTCCTTTAACCGTAATCAATTAGTACAGCTCAGGAACCTAAATTACAAGCCATCATGAGTACATTTAACTGTCACTAACTTATTCTGGATATCATAGCACGCTTTTCAGATTGCAGACCAATCAAGAACTTTACTAACTGAGAAAACACGTCTCAAATGCATATAAATCTTTCTCTGCTTAGAACTCATTATCAAGTTTTTAATTCAGACAGATGTAATATTACATCACTATGCATCATGTGAACTTGAAGACAGACAAAGAATCAATTTACGACCAGCAACATCTGTCCAACTACCAGATATCATGGTAAGCGGTTTTTAAGGAAGATGTTGAATAAAACTAATAGTAGTTCAGAAGCAATTTAAGGAAACATTTGCACTTAAACTCAGGCCAATGAGTCAGCTTCCGCAATAGTAACAAAGACCATGAGACAAAGAATAGATTAATCTAATACAACCAGACTATTCTTTAAATTGAGATATCTTCGTTGGCCAGGACATGCCTGCAGATATTTTTGTCCAATCAGAAAATAGTGAGCCAAGCAGAATAAGACCACTAAAATCAGTGCAAAAGAAAAGGGCCAGGGAGTTATAAATATGATTCAAGAAATTGAAGAGAAAGTTAACATACCAAGCTTTGATCTGCAATGGGAAAAACACTACTCACTTCAACAGGAACCGAAAACCGAAACAACCAAGTGAAATCCTTTAAGGATAAAACGAATCACTTCACCAAAGAACGAGATGAAACAAAACACCCACAAGAAAAATCCTAGCACCAAACACGTTAACATAACAACAAAACCACACTTTGAAACAAACTGAATCCGAAGCAAACAAAAAACCACTCCCATTATTCACACGCACACACATGGAGAGCGAGAGAGAGAGAGAGAGAGAGAGAGAACAACAGGTCAATGAAGAGCCGTTATACCTTAGAATCTAACATCTGTTTAAGCCTAAGAAGCATATGAAGCGCATCGTCTTTTGCAGCGAAAAGCTCGCGCTGATACCGCTGCGCTTTCCGCTCGGACATCATTATTCTCGCCGCCGCCTCCTTCGCCGTGTTCAGGATAATATCGGCGTACGCCTTCTTCAACGCCGTCAATTTCTGTTCCCATCAAAACAAAGACACCAAATCAAACTAAGAGAATATACAGAACGACAGCCGATGGAAACAGAAACGCAAAGAAAAATTGGGAATCAACACTCATTTAAGTAAGGACCACCGCAATTTCTACTTCGCCGTCGATAGGAGAGAGAAGTGGGAGTGGTTGCGGTGGCGATGAGATCAAAAAGTCAGGGCTAGGGAGGTAATTTTACCTCGGAATCGGCCATTGGGGCCGATAACGCAGAGAAGATGTTAGTTAGTTGCTGCTTAGGACCAACCAACGTTGTTAAGTAGACACTGCGAGGTTGTTTTCCCTTTTCTTTTCTTATATTGTATTTGTTTTTTCGTTTCTCTCCCTCTTCGCACCTGTCTGTCTGTTAGGAACTGAAAAACTCCCCCTCCGGCTATTACAAGAATGCCCTCCGCAGTTCCTCTTAATTACAACGACGCCACGTCAACGCGACAAACACCCGTTCGGTTGTTTTCACTCTCCCTATGGTCGCGCGCCAAGAACAGATTCAGGGACCCACAAAGCTCACTTTGGTGATGACGTGGATGCGTTCACGGGGATCGGAGGTCGGGGAAACCCTAGCATGTAGTGGCTCGACGAGCAGTGGCGCTTTGGGAAGCGAGGTCAGGTGGCAGTTTGTGCGATGGCTATTGCGGTGGACGACGGATAGAGGATGGTGGCTGCTCTATTCGAGTGTCGGAGACTGAGTAGTGCCCAAGTGTGGAAACTGGAAACCGAACCAATGGCATCGGTAAACTCCGTTTATATTTATAACGCTGTTATAATCCTGACCTACCTATCTCAAGTCAAAATTCAGTTGACTTCAACTACATTATTCATTTTAGTACATACATATAAATCCAATTTAAATAAATGCGAGTAAACTAAGGAAAAACATCGTTACCGCCAAAAATCACTCGGGTCAAGTTGATAACGACCGGGTCGGGCCCGACCTTTCTCCTCATATCCACAGAAGACACACGTGGCCTTCCTGGAGCCATTCTGCAGTACTCTTCCCCCACTCTCGTCCTTCAAAGTTCAAACCATTCTTCTCTGCAAACTTCCGATCTCAAATTTCCCTGGAAAATTCCAGTTTCTATTGCAGCTCATGTTATCGAAATCACCAAAATGACCTTATCGCTGTCTCTCATCCCTCATCCCACATTTATCTCCACACCGGTACTCAAGTCCAAACATGGTCGTCACTACCTCTCATCGCCCAACTTCCTCGTTCACCGACGGCTCATCTCCGTTTCTCTAGAAGGGCGAACCTACCTTGGAGCGGGAAAAGCCCGGGCGAAGCCCAAAGAGCTCGTCCTGGGCAACCCGACTCTGGTCGTCGAGAAAGGTAAGTACAGCTACGACGTGGAAACCCTAATCAACAAGCTGAGTAGCCTCCCGCCACGTGGAAGCATCGCACGTTGCCTGGACATCTTCAAGAACAGGCTCTCGCTAAACGACTTCGCTTTGGTGTTCAAGGAGTTCGCTCAACGTGGTGATTGGCAGAGGTCTCTCAGGCTCTTCAAGTACATGCAGCGGCAGATATGGTGCAAACCCAACGAACATATTTACACAATAATGATCAGTTTGTTAGGCCGCGAAGGCCTTCTCGAGAAGTGCTCCGAGATATTCGACGAAATGCCCACACATGGCGTGCCTCGAAGCGTCTTCTCTTACACTGCTCTCATCAACTCGTATGGTCGTCACGGCCACTACCAGGTTTCTCTGGAGCTTCTAGAGAGAATGAAGAAAGAGAAGGTGTTACCGAGTATATTGACTTATAATACCGTGATAAATTCATGTGCCAGAGGTGGTTTAGATTGGGAGGGTTTGTTGGGCTTATTCGCGGAAATGAGGCATGAAGGAATACAACCTGATATAGTAACTTATAACACACTGCTTAGTGCTTGTGCTGCGAGGGGATTAGGGGATGAGTCTGAGATGGTTTTTAGGACTATGAATGAAGGTGGGATATTGCCTGATATTAACACTTATAGTTCTCTTGTTGAGACTTTCGGGAAATTGAATAGGTTAGAGAAAGTCAGTGGGTTACTTAAGGAAATGGAATCGAGTGGAAATTTACCTGAGATTTCTTCGTACAATGTGTTATTAGAGGCATATGCGAGAATGGGGAATATAAAGGATGCAATGGGAGTGTTTAGACAGATGCAGGCAGCTGGGTGTGTGCCAAATGCGTCCACGTATAGTATGCTGTTGAATTTGTATGGGAGACATGGGAGGTATGATGATGTTCGGGAACTTTTTTTGGAGATGAAAGTGAGTAACACGGAGCCAGATGCTGCTACCTATAATATTCTTATCCAAGTATTTGGTGAAGGTGGGTACTTTAAGGAGGTGGTGACCTTATTCCATGATATGGTTGAGGAGAATGTCGAGCCAAATATGGGAACTTATGAGGGGTTGATCTTCTCTTGTGGGAAAGGAGGCCTGCACGAAGATGCTAGGAAGATTTTACTTCATATGAGTGAGAATGAGATAGTTCCTAGTTCAAAGGCATACACAGGCGTTATTGAAGCCTATGGACAGGCTACATTGTATGAGGAGGCTCTTGTTATGTTGAATACCATGAATGAAATGAGAAGCATGCCTACAGTTGAGACTTACAATTCACTGATTTACATGTTTGCCAGAGGTGGGTTGTACCTGGAATTTGAAGCAATATTGACAATGATGAGCGAGTCTGGGATAACAAGAGACAGAGACTCCTTCAATGGTATGATTGAAGGTTATAGACAAGCGGGCAAGTTTGAAGAAGCTATTAAGGCTTATGTTGAAATGGAGAAGGCAAGATTGAGTCCTGATGAGCGTACCCTTGAAGCTGTTTTAAGTGTCTACTGTATTGCAGGTCTTGTTGAGGAAAGTGAGGAGCAGTTCCAGGAAATTAGAGCCTTGGGAATATTGCCAAGTGTCATGTGCTACTGTATGATGCTGGCTGTGTATGCAAAAAGTAACAGGTCTGTGCTGATCGGATTTTCTGTTGATCATTATGAACTTTTCTTTTTCACGATTATCCCTATGTTTACGTGATAAGCAGTTAAAGAGATCTATTAGCTAACATTGTCTGTCCTTTATGAGCTCTTTGTGATGCAAACTGATGAAGCAACTTGCTATTATTTGGTAGTCAGTGTGTTTCACTCATCTGCTTCTGATATTCAATTTTCATTTTGTTAGGACTTAATTTAAGTGTATCAACTTCTTTACAATATGTTCTGCTCTACTGTTGCTTAATATATTTGTAACGTACACTTTCAAGAATATGATTCAAATCATTGGTGTTCTAAGTTGTATGACATCAAGTAGATCTTTAAAATTGTTTTCTAATATCACAGTGATTGGGATTCTGCTCTATCTTTAGGTTTTCAGTTTTGCCTCATTTGGGGCTTTTTTGTCAAAATTTACGCTTCCATGTTTGTTATGCCTGTTCTAACTGATATAGGACAAACCTATGGATAGAAATCTGCAGGAGAATTAGGGAAGAAAAACTAGAATTCCAGAGTAGGTAGAAGAGGAAGAAAAGACTATAAGAGATAAGAGAGAAGAATTGAGAGGAAAGGTTTCAGTATTAATTACTCAATTGGCAAAATTGATTTAATTATGAAGCTTCCTTCTTTTTACAGGACTAAAATTTCTAAAAACAACTGGGATATCACCAAAACAGAAACTTGTTCGGTGCCATTTATTAGAGGCATGAATTTTCTGTACTATATATGTTTGTATCATGATGATGTGTGAAATAAAAGGAACCCGGTGAAAGTTATGTGATCATTATCACCTATATATGTGCACGTACTGGGATTTATGGTTTAGTGGTTTCTTACTTGGAGGTGCTTGTGCCTAGAAGCATCTATTTGAGAAATTTTGGCCATTAGAGTGTTACTTAATGTTAGTGATACCAGGTAACTGAAATGCTGATTGAGAAAAAGAACGGTTCAATCATAGATGGTTTCAGTCTTACTAATGTTACTTAATGTTAGTGATACCAGGTAACTGAAATACTGATTGAGAAAAGATGATTCAATCTTTAGACGGTTTCAATCTTACTAATTGAAGATGCTTATCTCAATAGCTAAATCACCAGTGGCATACACAAATTAAGTAATTTCTTTCTATGACATTGGCCATTGGGTTTCCATCCAGTTTAAATTGAACATATCAGAGCAATGGTCTTTTGGTCATCAGTGATCTGGTAATGCTGCATTTTCATGTGAAAGCAGGACCTGATGTAGTTCCTAGGAACTTCTGAAAGCCAGGTAGTGCACTCGACATAAGATGACAATGTATTAGTTCAGTGTGGGAAAAACACAATTTCATGAAAATTAACATTCAGTTTACTTGGCATTGAGGTGGGCTGTTGATGTCCAAAGGATATTAAATGTTGATCCCCGCATAGCCCCGGGCTTGGGTCACTACACAGAGGCCATGGAAGCTGGGTCATGTGAGTGATGGTCTTGTGTTCCACATAAGCATGGAAAAGAATCATTGTTGCATGCGTAATTTTGTGAAAGCATAACTTTTGTTACTTGAGGGCAGATCTGTAGGTGTTCTAAGAATTCGAGATTAATTGTTTGCTTTATTCACTAAACTATTTGGCCCAGAAAATCAATTGAATAATAACCTCTGACATAATTACCCCATAATTGGTTGCAAGATTATTTGTTGTGACGGTTGTTGCCTTTTCAGAATCATTTTCTTTTGTCTCTTTGTCTAGTAAAGAGACATACTGTGAACTACAAATACTATTAAACTTCTACCAAAAATCTATCAATTGAGAATACTTCTAAATTTCCTAATCGTCCTTTATTAGTTTTTTTTCAAGAGACATAGTTACTATAAGCTCCCTTAGTCATTCTTAACTCTAATTATTAATACTATTAAACTTCTATTTTGTCTGTCATAGATATCATATCAATTAAATTAGGATAACTAGGAGATATTACTAAGAGCCATCTCAATAGAAATAAAGTTCCATGAATCTAAACGTCTTTATTTATGCTTTTTTTTCCATCTCCTACGGCTTAATTGTTAGTCTATGCAGTGCATGATAGTAAAACTAAGCATAAGCATGTTAGATGTTTACTTGACTTCTACAAATATTTAGATTATTTTGTGCTTTGTTTCACTAATGTGGGCGCTTTTTGGTGGCTGTTGCCTAAGGCTGACCCCCCGGAAACTAAACTATATCTAATTTATGAATACGGGGTTATGGGAGAAGCATAATTTTCAAGTGTAAAATGCATAGTTAGAAGCCTAGATCATTATGACGTTGGGTTATTTTAGTGCTTACCTAAGTGCTGGAATTATAGGCTTTCTCTCAGAATGCTTGATGATCAGGTCCTTCTTGACGCTTTCATAAAACAGCTGTTTCAAACTGAAACAGATCAACCATATGTCAGCTTGTTGAAGTGGTGCATCGTTAATCTATGGTCTACTATCATTTAGTATTTTACTCGACAACTTAGTATTCATCCACAATTTGACTTTGTTTCAGGTTGAATGATGCCTACGAGATACTCAACGAGATGCTCACTAATAGGACATCGAATATTCATCAAGTGATTGGCCAAATGATCAAGGGAGATTTTGATGATGAATCAAACTGGCAAATGGTTGAGTATGTATTTGACAAACTTAACTCTGAAGGCTGTGGATTGGGGGTCAGGTTTTATAACACACTTCTGGAAGCTCTCTGGTGGCTGGGTCAAAAAGAACGAGCTGCAAGAATTCTCAATGAAGCATCAAAAAGGGGGCTTTTTCCTGAACTTTTTCGTAAAAGCAAGCTCGTGTGGTCTGTGGACGTGCATAGGTAACAGAGAATTACTTTTTGAATTCTTTTTAGTTACAATGACGTCTTGAATGTTTGATGTTGGAGAATCTTGCAGGATGTGGGAAGGCAGTGCCTGTACAGCACTGTCTGTTTGGCTCAACGATATGCATGAGATGTTCTTGAATGGCAAGGATCTTCCTCAACTGGCAACTGTTGTTGTAGTGTAAGTCCACTCATGCTTTATTTCACTGGAGAAATATATGTTGGAGGACTTGTGGGAGCTTTCCCTGTCATTTTGCTGTGTCTAGCCATTTCAGCTATTTGACTGCTTATATTGACTGATTTCTTTTATACCGTCTGGTTTCATATGATTGTTCAAACCAAGCTCCCCCCATCATTTTTCTTGTTGCTCAATGCAGGGCTAGCTTGGCTTTTGTTGTTGTTACTGTCAAGCATCTTTGTCAAATACCCCAAATTTGTTGCATTTCTCTTGTTCCATCTGTCTGCCTATCATATGGATGTTTAATTTTAACATAATCATGTATAATTTGAGCTGCATTAATCAAGCACAAGTTGCATTTTATTTCCTATTGTGTGAGTTTCTGTTGAATTTTGGCGCTAGTGTTCTTTTGGTTAGACTTTCTGAAAACTTACCGAGAGTCTTATGTCTACAGTTGCTTCAGATATAATAATAAATCTTCCTTCCTGGTCAATTCTGTGTTCTCTTTTGTTTATAATTATCTATTTCAAAGGCTTGTCAGCTTGAGGGTTACTTTATAGATATTACTATGTTGACTTATCTTTAGGTTACCTAACTAATAGAAATACGTGCTTACTCACATTATTTCCAAACCTTGTGGTTTCAAGTTCATAAAAATGTTTGAAGTTGGATGGAGCATGACATTTGTAGTTGACGTGTGCTATGCGTCAATGGTTAATTTTGCATGAAGTTCAAGTAAATCAAGGTCCCTTTCTGGAGATTTCAATTGCTCTTTGATAGGTTGTAACAGTAGCATTCAAATTGGATATATTGTTTGATCTTAATTGATTGGTAAAAGGAGTTATTCTATGCTTGTCTAGCTATAGATGTAGAGCTCATAGTGAATGGCGAAAGCACTTGAACTCAAAGCTGAGATATGGCTTTTCACATATCGTATCATCGTGAATAGCAAAAGCACTTGGACTCAAACTGAGTTATGGCTTTTCACATATCATTTTCTGTAACTTTGTTGGCACTTTGCACTGTAGTTGATTCTCTGACTAATGTTGCATATTTTGTTTCATTCCTAGGAGGGGGAAGCTGGAGAAAAGTTCAACCCAAGACATTCCCCTTGTGAAGGCTGTGTACTCATTCCTTCAAGAAAATGTATCGCCATTGTTTTCTTTCCCAGGGTGGAATAAAGGGCGCATTACCTGCCAAAGATCCCAGCTCAAGCGGATTTTGTCAGGATCAGAATCAGTTTCTGATGGAATCAAAAAGAATACAATTATTTCTTTAAGTAACTCCCAAATATCTTAACCTGGAATGAGAACATCACTTGGTGATGCTAAGAGTACCCACCAAAATGATGCCAATTTTGAGGCAAGAACAGGAAATAGATCACAGCTGATCCCAAGCACGGTCTTAGTTGATACTAGAAATTGATTAATGAAATTCTTGAGCTTGTAAAGTCTTACACCTCCCTATTCTTAATAAGAGAGGTGTATGCTTGATATCTTTTGCTTTACCTTTCAATGTCTCTCCCAAATGGGACAATGGACGATGTGGTATTGGGAAAGGGGTATTAGCTCGCCTTGGTGCAAGAATAAACCAAAGGATGTGATGCAATGCCTGGTAAGTTATCATTTGCTGCTTCTGTTGTGGTTTGATTTGAAATTCCTTCATCACATGCTCTTCAGAAAATGAGAATTTGTAGCTATAGATCCGTTTTTCTCCACTTGTACATGAATTT
Source organism: Erythroxylum orinocense (assembly GCA_025531955.1). Lineage (NCBI taxonomy): Eukaryota > Viridiplantae > Streptophyta > Magnoliopsida > Malpighiales > Erythroxylaceae > Erythroxylum > Erythroxylum orinocense. The sequence continues at coordinate 19,899,324 of JANZLX010000007.1, read as the reverse complement.
CTTCCCACCACAATGCTCTTGATTGCATGCTATATCTTGCCAACTTTCAAGTAGACTGACTAATGATCCCAGTTTTATCTTTACACGTTAGATTATAAGCTTAAATGTGCATCATTTGATCAAGATTCTACTGACTTACAAACTTTTTTGAAGTGGAAGAGGCAAACAGAGACGAGGGACTGCAATGGGCTGTCGCGGGTCAGTATAACTTCATCCTCATTAATGACTATTCATCACTTTTAACGTGAAGCAAGTGATTTACGTTACATATACAAAAAACATTGGTGTTGTAGTATTTCAGTTAATTGAATTCTGGCAGAAGCATTATTTAACTTGACTTGGGAGGGGGATTCCACTGGTAGGTTCCCTCCACCCCAGACCCCAGAAGGAAAAGGAAAAACAAAGCAATCTTGATATCCACACGTTCCACAATATTTTCAACTGAAAGCTTTATAAAGCTGATCACAAGATAACCTTAATAAGAACTTATATATGTTTGCATATGATATTCAATTTATTGTTTTAAGGTTTTTCAAAAGATAAGAATCCTTGTGAAGTCTTATCACAAAATTGTTCTCGAGATATTTAACTTAAAGTATCTTTTTATATTTGTATATTCATTTTTAGTTAAAATATTTTCAATGTAGATAAAAGGAAGTACATTCTAAAACACAAGATCTGATCCTCTGTACCTGTTCTGTACCTATTGTATCTGAGCCAACTATTTTTGTAGGTCCCATATAAATGAATGGTTTATATGTAATAGGCACAGAATAGGTACAGAATAAGGGGTACAGAGAATTTAAGGGCTCAAAACACAGGGTTGGATTCCTATAGAAAAGGACCAAAGGTAGGAGCTTTGTAGCTTGCACAAGCATGGGCCGGAGGAAGTCACGACCCACTCACTAGATAGCTATTTACTTCACAGTTTTTATATATTCTTTTTTATGCAATTTAATGTCTTTTCCTTTAATGTTTCGTACGAGGACAAAAGTGTTCCGTCCGTAAGCCCTTGGACCTATCATAACTATTGGGGTGTAGTAACTTTATTCTCCTTTTGCACCAAACCTAGTATTGCGTGATCAATGTAGAGCATAATCCATTTCCTTTGCCACCAGGAGTTCCCTTTTGTGATGATTCAGGTTTGATTCATCCCACTACCAAAAGGAACTTTCCATAAGAATGTTGGAAGTGATGAATTTGAACCCTCTAGATCCTAAGAGCAGAGCAGCTAACTAAAAGGCAAAAACAAAATTTCTTAAATTAAGACGTAAAAGTATCGATGAATAACTGATGGAGACAAAAACAAGTTACCCTAAATTAAGATATAATGTTATTGTTGAATAATTTGTGGAGATTTGTTTATTTTGGCCTTAATTTAGTTATGGGTCAAAGATCTTCAAGATACGAGTAGGAGTGAAAGGTATGGTTATTCAACCCTTTTCATGTTTTGTTTTGTTAGTGAAAGAAAGGTCAAGTTTGTGTATGGTTATTCAACCCTTTTCATGCTTTGTTATGTTAATGACAGAAAGGTCAAGTTTGTTGACAAACTTCTTACATTTTGTTTTTCCAATTTGGCAGGAAGATAAATAGACATCAATTGACTTGTTTTGGTATTTACGTTGTAATCAGAAGGACTTCATTTTATAAAACCCGACCTATCTAAGTGATGATGGACAAAAAAAACATGGATTACCTAAACTGATTATTATTATTGACAAGTCCCAATTGATAGGGTTGTAAAGTCAAAATAGGTGGGGAGATAGGTTAATAACGAAACCTTATCTTTGCTCTATCCTTCCAAGACACCGCTTCCCCCACCATTGAAGGGACATCAATAAAATTATCTTCTCCTTTTTCTTAATGGACTATAAAAAAAGAATATATAAATTTTCCTGTGATTGATTCCCTTTGAAAATAGTTATTGTTTATCATTTTTATTGTCTTATTAGCATGTATAATGAATTCAATGCCAATGTTTATATTTTGCGTTCAAAACCATTTATTCAACAAGAAAAGTTCGTCAAGGTGGCATATTTCTTAACATATTAGGTTTCCTAAGTGAAAAAGGGCTATCTTTGTCTTAAGATATATATTGGCTTAATTAATTAGTATAGGAGGATGGTCAAGGTTCTTTATTTTAAAAAGGTTGAAAGAAAGTCATCAATTATGTGTATCATTTTTTTATTTTAGAAAGATATTATTTTTGTGACTCGAAACAGATAATAATAATTTTTTGGTTATAAAAGAATATTTATATTAGAATTTTTCTAAATAAATTATAAAAAAAGACATTAAGGGTTTTGTTAATGTAAAAAAAAAAGGGAGTTGAGATTTTGATTGTTTTCGACTCTTGTTAGATTAGATTAGATTAGGCTGGACTGACAAAATCAGGCTAAGTAAATTCGGCTATTTTAAATAATAAAAGGTCGATAGACTCATAAGATACTAACTCCTCGAAATTCTTCCGGCGCTTTCATGTGCATTTGTCTTGAGAAAATTTAATTCTCTATGCCCCAACCCATTTGAGCTCACCTAAGACTTGGATGAACCACAGAGATGCTACCACTCAGTAGGGGCGGTTGGTTTGTACATAACAATGGTAATAGAAATTATAATAAATATGGTGAAGAATGAGAATGAATATTGTTATTATAATTATGATGGTTGGTTAAGAAGAATGAATAATTATCGTTACTATTGATAGTGGTTGATTTGTAAAAAATATTTAAAAATAAAATTTTATTATATTATAATTAATTATTTACAATATTATAATTAATTAATAAATTATATTTTAATTAATTATATTTTAATTAAGTATATTTTAATTAATTTCAATATTTTAATTAATGAATAATTATATTTTAATTAGTTATATCTTAATTAATTAATTATAATATAATTAATTAATTATTAATAATCTTTTAATGAATAATATTGTAGTTAATTATATTTCAATTAATTAATTAATTACAATACTTTAATTAATGAATGAATTATATTTTAATTAGTTAATTAATCAAATTTTCTTTAATTATATTATAATTAGTTATATTTTAATTAATTATATTATATTATAATTAGTTATATTTTAATTAATTAATTATATTTAATTAATTAGTATTAAAAATATTTTTTTTAAACTACTATTAAAAAATAAATTTCATTCCTTCATTAAATAAAAGATGCGAAGAATTCCTTAAAAATAAAATATCAAATTATCGCTCTTATAATAATAATCAACTACTAGCCACTTTTTATTCCTTGCCTATTAATCTCGGGTCAAACCCATCAATACAACGTCATCGACACATCTCGGAACCTGTAGAACAAAACCCAAATGTACGAGCGAATCAAGACACCAAGCGGTTAGGATAATATATGAGATGAACGAACCATAACGTGCCACGTAAACACATTCACATGGCTACAACGTCAATCCTAGTCCTCACCACGTCTTCCTCCATATAAGTATTCACAAATTGTACGGCTTGAGGTTGGTCCACGCACCTTATTTTCCTCAAATAATTAATATCACATTTTTCTCAAGTACAGAGCATCCAAACGCATCACGTCTCTTCTCTCTCTCTCTATCGCTCTGTGGTGTGGCCGTAGGAGTACGATATGGCCGGAGAGATCATGCTGTTCGGCGTGAGAGTGGTGGTTGATTCCATGAGGAAATGCGTAAGCTTGAACGATTTGTCTCAGTATCAACACCCTCACGACAACAGTATTGTTTCTAATCATGTTACTACCAAGGAGACTGTCGACGTCAATAACAACTCCGGTTACGCCTCCGCCGATGACGACCTTCCTCCCTCCTCCGCTAGTAATAGTCGCGGCGACCGTAAACGAGGTTCCTTCTCTAATCTTCTTTTTAATCTTGTACGCTTGGGTCGAAGTTTCCAGGGAGTGGTGTTTGTTGTGGCTAATTAAGATTATTATTTATGGAAAAAAAATAAAGGAGTGGCGTGGACGGAGGAGGAGCACAAGCTGTTTCTGATAGGACTGCAGAAAGTAGGGAAAGGTGATTGGAGAGGTATTTCTCGAAACTTCGTTAAGACTCGCACGCCTACTCAGGTTGCTAGTCATGCTCAGAAGTACTTCCTACGCCGTACTAACCTCAATCGCCGTCGTCGCCGATCTAGCCTTTTTGATATCACCACTGATACGGTAATTACATGCGGATTCCATTTAGATTTGCTCTGTATGTTCAAAGCTGATCATTTATTGATTTCTTTTTATTATCTTGTTGGGTGTGATTGTTTCTAGACGGTAAAGCTTTTATCCTTGAGCTACTTCAACTTTTTTCCTAGTGAAACTTCCATTTTTCTGAGACAAAATGAGTCACAGCTCATAATAGCTATATCTAATTTGAAGTCGAGATTTTTATGATCGTTTTCTTGACTTACTATAGAAGGAGCTTCTGATGCAACTTGTCTGATAAATTTGTTTAGCATATTGGGGTTCCGAAAACTCAAATCATCAAATTATAATATTTGAAAATTGAATTGGTTTCTTAATTATCAGGTCAGTGTAATCCCAATGGAAGAAGAGCAAGCTTCTCAAACTCAACATGGCAACAATCAAAGCAGCAGCAGGCCAACATGTCCTCCACCTCCACCAGTGCCACCGCCAGAAACTAGCAATATTGGCAATTTTTCTATTGTGTTACCAGTCCCAATTGAGAATCCAATGCAAAACCTAGTGCTAGGACAAGGGAATCAAGACTTCAACTCATCAACAACAACAGCTAATCTTGTCCGTCCAACTCCTGTCCCCCCAGCTTCTCGCGCCTCACACATATCTGATCTTAATCTAAACTTGAAGTCTACAGCTGAGCCACCGCCGTTGTCACTGAGGCTGTCGTTGCAGTCTGATCAGAGGGATTCATCTGCTAGGCATTCAGCTTTTCAGGCAATGTCAAGCTTCAACAATGGGGATAGCATCATCACTGTTGCTTAAGCTAAGGTGCATATAGATTAGATGAACTGTGTTAGAGCAAAGATAATTTAAAATGAGGTGATTTGAATGCGATCCTTTTGTGTTAATGTACAGACAAGGGAAGGAATTGCCGATCATGTTGTTTGCTAATGTTTCTTTAGATTCTTGTACTTTTGTGTCTGATTTTGTTTGTGGTTTAATAGGACTGGCAATAAAAACCTTTGATCCTTGATGGTTTCCAATATTGCTTGATTTGGCCTGGCCATAAGCAGCACCGGACCCACCGGGGGTGTCGAATGCTTTTAGAAAGAAGAAAAAAGACTTGTTTTTAATTTTCCTTGTTTCTTCTTGTATGCTGTGCTGTGTGTGCGGAGTGGAGCATTATGTTGTGTGAATGTGGACTGAATTTAGGTCAGGTCCCTATTAATGGTGATGTTTGGCCGCCTTTAATATCTGAGGTATGGTCCACTCTTTATCTCCCAGGATTTTGCATACGTAAGTGTACAGAAGGGGTAAGTCCACCATTATTGAATAGGGGAGGGAGTATAATCCACTTAAATTGGCTATATGCGCTATAACTGAAAATCAAATTATAATATGAATCGCCAAAACATGTAAATTATATACTTGTTTTCCATTTTTATAATCAAATATTGATATGTATGTGTTTTTGCAAATTATTTGATGAAAATTTTGAATTGTGCCCCAGTAATCAATTAAAGAAGATAAGCAAAAATATAATATTTGATACCATAAGTTCTTCCTCATCATAAATCCTAAGTATTTTAGCACAAAAGGAAACAATACTAACTAGAAGCCAAACTAAAATCCAAGTTAGAATAAAGGCTAGCATAAAACTAGGCCAATATAAATTAATAAATACTTATAACGGTTTATGTCATGTAAAAGATAAAACTTAAGTTTCTTAAAAGATAGATTTTTATGATATTATACTCATCAAGGAACAATAACACTATAATTTACAAATACATTTTTCTACTAAATATTGGATAGAGTAACAAAAATATTTCTAGGTTGCTTAAACTATATTATGAATTTTTATCCTAACCTAAATAAGTTATGCAAACCTTTACATATAAACTTAAAAAAAAATATAGTCTTGTATATAACATCATACTACTATAGTTAAACTAATTAAAAAAGTTAAAAGATATTCTGTTTTTAAAATTAGCTAATCCTAATGCCTACAAAATTATAGAAATATATGTTTGTGAATTAGGATCAGGGCCGGCCCTGGGCATGGGCGAGCAGGGCGCCCGCCCAGGGCCCTCAATGAGAGGGGGCCCCAAGCCCCCTCTC
>JANZLX010000007.1:19853744-19873630 GCA_025531955.1 Erythroxylum orinocense | reverse complement strand
ATGTCGAAATTTGCCCTTAAGTTTGATTGAATCGTTTTGGTTTCTTTGATTCTGAGATTTTGTAAATCCGTTCCTTCACTTCCTCGTCCGTTCTTTTGTTATTCGTTTCGCTTTTACCCCTTCATTTTCGCTTTGGGCTTTTGTTTTTAGTTTTTCCGTTTGATTCTGTTTTCTTTTTTTTCAGTTAGGGTCCGGTTCCAAAATCGAGTCCCAACATTGTTAGATGAAAAATTAAAATGGCCAGAGAAGTGTTTAGAGGGGTGTTGTCCCAGACTTCCTTTGTTAGTGTCATGACTATGAGAGGCATGGTTTGTGGTGGAGAATCCAACAAGAGCAGAATCCAACAACGGTGCTATATGGAAGGAGGGTAGGGATGTCAATGGGTTACGCTGGGCTCATATCACTCCTATCCCGACCCAGCCAGGCTCGACTTATTGGTAGGGTGGGGCTATGGACAAGCCAAGCCAGCTTGACTTAACCTTATATATATTTTTAAAATAAATTAAAAATGATGACATTTTTGACATTTTGATTGGCTTGTGACTTATCCATGATCTGGTCAACTTGGGCCAAACTTAGGCCGAGTTAGGCCAAATTTTACATTCCTAAAGAAGAGGAGGCGTTGTTCATTGAGTAAAAGTTTTGCTTTGAGCTAGGGAAAGGTAACAAGGGTTGGGCAATGTTTGCTTATCATTATAAATGACTTGAAATTTGCAGGTAGGCTATTTAACGTGAAAAGGACGAGGTTGGCATCTGATATGGTATCACCAATTGTAGTGCGTTCTTCAGCAGTGGTGAAGATGACATCGAGATAAGCGATGATGGTATCTGAGCTGTTCTTGATAGTGTGAAGCTTTCGAAGGAGGAGGGACCATTAAGAGGCAGACTGGAGCATGAAATGGTCTTCAAGATTGATGCAGAGAGAGCAAGCTGTGTTGTGGCCAAAGTAGGGTCATTCCTAAGATTTTATAACCCTGGCCAATGTAAAAAAAAGGCCCCAATAAATCGGCAATATACAAACATGTTAACTTTAAAAGTATATTTTTATTTATTAAATTTAATATTCATACATAAATGAGTCAATTTATAAGTCCACATACTCAATAAAATATTAAATGATTATAACATCAGCTAATAATATCTTACAACTGTCGATAACAATAAAATTACTTAAAATAGTAATATTAACAACAAAATAACAATAGCAGCAGTAAAACAACAATATTAGACAGCAAAATACTAAAAGAATTGCACTAACAAACACACAAATGATCATGATTTATGAAAAAAAATTGCTCGTGCATTTTTAGATATAAAATCATTAATAATATTATCAAGATCAAATTATCCAACATATCCTTCTCGATACATAAATAAACCATTCAACCTTTCTTGTGACATTGATGACCTTAAGTAGGTTTTCAATTATTTTAACTTTTAAAAACTTCTCTTAAATGATGCTACAGTCACAGGTGTAGTCAACAAAATTCGATAGGCAATTGAAATATTTGGATAACAATCTGCAGCTTTAACAAATTCTAAAATTTTAATTGATGACATTAACTCATTTGGCAAAGTCATTTGTAAGACTTTTAATTCAGAAAAAAATATCATCTAAATCCACATCCGACATATTTTTATGAGAAAAAGTTGTTGTAAAATTAGTGCAAAATTCTTTTAATTGGTTATCATCTAACGACTTCAACTTCTTTGAATAAAATAAGAATCCAAAAATATTTTCAAATTTCATTAATTGTTCAAATCTATTCTTCAATGAAGTAACTGTCATATCCATAACAACTAGAAAGTAATTAACTTTAAAAGAATCCTCAGCTGATTGTATTTCTCTATCGTGATCAATTCAACAAATTGTCTTTTCCTAATAATACAAATTTTAGTTAGAAATGTAGGCTCTACATCCATCTGATGTGTAAGATTTTGGCAATATTCATACGAGAGTCAAACCTTCATCTCTATATTTCTTAAAAAATACCATCACAAATTCTAATTGCTTTATTGTAGCGTCAATGCACATAGATTTAGAATGCAACTTTTTACTCACCATATTAATAGCGAATAAAATATCATACTAAGCAAAATTTCCACTTCACTCTTTGACTTGGCATCAATACAAGATCTAGATAATTCCATCAAAGGAAATCTCATTTCAGGAGCTTGAAATCTAATAACTTTAACACTTTTTATTCAACTCTCCCAACGATTGTTAGATAATGATTTCATGGTTAAGCCTAAAACATTATCAAGTAAAACCTTCCACTTTTTAAGAGAACTTGAAAATAGTGCATATATATGTTGCACAACTCTAAAAAATGAAACAACTTTAATACAAGAATGTGTCATATCACTAAGAGTAAGATTAAGATTATGACATGCACATGACATATATAATGCTCTTATATTTATTTCAAGTAATCATTTTTGAACCCTTTGTTGTTTCCGCTTCATATTAGAACCATTTTCATAACCTTGACCCCTTACATTATAGACATTAAGATCAAGAGACTTAAATGCATTCAATAATTTATTGAAAAATCCCAATCCAGATGTGTCATCTACCTTTGACATATTCACACATCGTACTAACAAACTCATTTGTTCTTGATGACTCAAATCTGGGGTACAATCAAGAATAATATAAAAGTATTTCATCTCTCTAATGATCCCTATGATAAAACTTCTAGCACTATGGGCCAACAGAGAAATCAACTCATTTTGAATTTTTTGACCAAGATAATGATGATGTATTTGAGGATTTTGAATAAATCTAACATGATCTTATGTTATTACATCAAATCTAGCAATTATCTCAATCAATCCTAAAAAATTACCATTACTATCATGGTAGAGTTTCTCATGGGATCCTAAAAAATCCAAATTAGATTTAGCAAGATATTTCATAACAAAAACTATTCTTATCAAAATTTGTCTCCAACGTTCTTTCTGTTTTACAATTTCTTGTTGGGAATCTTTATCAATTGTTTGATTTTTGCTCAATCTTACTCTTAATTCATTCCAAGTTCTCATATTATTCATATGTTAAATGCAATTCTTATGTTATTTGAGTCTCTAACTTAGATGTTTCTAATCACTAAATCCATCATTTGCTAATGCACTTTGTTTGCTATTAGATTTGAACAACTTACAACAAAAACAATACACTTTATCTATATGTTTATAATAAACCAACCATTTTCTATCACTAATCTCTCCATTACTCAAATTTCTATAATAATAAGAATATGTATAAAGGAAACACAAGATTCAATTCTCTTACAGACCCTTTCCAACTATAATATCCCTTGTTTTATTATCATGATTATCCTAATTTCTAGGATCATAAATATCCAATACAGGGCTTACTTGCTCATTTGCCTTTAAATTTTCTAAAGTGGATGCATTTGATACATGATCATGCTCATCTAAGTTTCTAATATCCTTATGAATATGAATCTCATCACTTAAATTTTCTTTATTTTGTTCAAAACTACCTTTCATGATTCTCACTAGAGGAGCCTACTCTTTTAATAAATTTATTAATTACTTCGTTTTTGGATTCTATTAACTGTTCCACTTGTTTTCTTTTTTTTTTCTTTCTTTCACTTCTAGACAAATGATTTTTAGGCAACATAATATAAGCCAATTATAATATAATTGGACTAGAAAAAGTACAAAAGCACATGTATGAAACTAGAAGAAGTATGCAGGAACTATAGAAAACCAATAGTTTGACAATATATCAAAAATATATATCACTATTATTATATCCGTGATAGAGGAAAAAATAAACAACAAATTTTAATGATGGATAAAAACCAATTTCTAAAAATACAAGAAATTAACATACTTAGGAGTACATTATATTATAATTTATTAACTATTCTGATTTTTAACTATTCTAAGTTTGCCAAGCCAATAGTTTGCAAGTTGTGGAAATGATTGAACATTATTTTGTCAAACAACTAGATAAAGGTCTAATTTATTAATAATTTATTAAATTTTAATTAATAATTTTTTTAAATTCTATTATATTTTATTAAATTTTAAGTAATAAAAATTTTATTTGATGAGAATTAACATGATAGTAAATGTGGCATTATCAACTATTTATGGTATTATTTAATTTTTAACTATAAAATAATAGTAAATGTAGTATTACTATATTGTTAATTATTCATACATTAACTTATCAAATCCTTAAATTTGATTTTAGTCATATTATTACTAAACTTCTGTGAACCTCTACAAGAACACAAATCTAACAATTATTATGATAATTGTGGCAAAGTATAATGAAAATTACAATTAAAATAAATTATTTATTAATGTTTAATTATATTTTTTATAAGTAATCCAAAAATAAAAAAAGTAGAAACACAAATAAACACAATATTATTTAATATTAATGTTTTGATTTAAATTGCTAATATATTATCCAAGTGAATGACAAATTAAAAATTAATTCTAATAAATTCAAATATTTAGTAAGCTAAAAATACATTAAAAAATTTAGAAACTTTACCTTTAAATTATCACTCAGAACTCGTAAGTCAGAATTTTGTTGAAAATTTTGAGTTGGAGTATCTTATATTCATATGTTGATTGACATAAAAAAATTAGACTGTAAAATAATTCAAATGAATTTATAAGTATAAGAAGCTTAAAAGTTAATGTTAGTTTGGAATCTAAAAAGATTACGTAGAATTATCAAAATGAACTCCACCCAAAATTGTTTTATTCCTTCTCTATAACCATTAATTAGCAATTAATGCTCTTCGTCAATTAAAAAGAGCTAACGTTATTTTGGAAGCTGGAAAGATTAATTTGGAAGATGAAAAGATTACATAGTTGTCATCGTGATCTCTACCAAAATTGTTTCATTCTTTGTATGCATCCATTAGTTAGCTTTTAATGCTATTCATCTTAAGTGAATCACATGTTAATACAAATCTCAATTCAAAATATACAGATGCACAAGAAGGGGGGGTTGAATTGTGTATCTTTTTCGTTAAACCCCTTCGTAAATGAATTTGTTAAAAGATACTTGTTCTTTTCGCAAAAACTACTGAAAAACAATGTTATAAACTATTTTCAAGATATTTGTATGAAAACAGTAAAATCAAAAATTGAAAGTTAAGAGAGAGGTTGAGAGTTGAGAGATTTTGACACAGGAATTTTTATACTGGTTCATCCCAAAACGTGGGCTACGTCCAGTCCTCAGATATCTTTCTGAGATTCCATTATCTCTCAAAATGTTACAAGTATTCTCTGTTTCCGAGCCTCTTCAGGTCTCTTATAATCAGTATTCTTTCACACTTATCCTCTTCAAGCTATCTACACTTCTTTTAATTGAAAGATTTTTCGAGCTTTGTTACAGATAAAATAGCTCTAGCTTTTCTGCACAATAATTTCTCTCAAGAATTGCTAAGATTTTAATTTTGCTAACTTTCGTAACTTTTTCAATCTTCGACTCCGGCTCATATTTATAGCCTTCATCTATAACTGCTTCTTGATCTTTCAAGAATCGGTTATTCAGTTGAGTTCTATAACTAACTCAAGCTGATACATAATCCGACGTGGTATCGGATCTTCCATCTGCTTTCTATCATCTGTTTGTTTCTTTCGCCTTTACGCCTTGCTTCTGACTTCCTATAGTCTCATTTTTGCTTCGCGCGTGCTTCCGTCTATCTTTTCATTTTGCTTCTGTCTGCTTTTCATTTCGCTTCCGTCTGCTTTTATTTCGCTTCCGTCTGCTTTTCATTTTGCTTCCATCTGCTTTTCTTCCATGATTATTATTTGTTCTCCATCAAAATTATTTACGTAAAGTCATTTTGACTTAACAACCATGATTTGATACGGTGAACTATGTTGTCATCTATCTCACCATTACTTTGGATGATTGATCCAAGGTTCTTAAAACACTCTTTCTGTGGTATAATTTTTGTACCAATCTTGATCTCTGTATTGGTCTTGTAACCTAAAAAGTTACACTCTAAATACTCAGCCCTTTAACTCTAGCATATCCCTCTAAAGTTCTAGCTTGACATTAACACCCTTTTTTGTTTCATCTACTAAAACAATTTCATCAGTAAATAAAATAAACTAAAGCATATCCCCGTATAAATTCTTAGTAAGCTTATCCATAACTACTGCAACCAAGAAGAAGCTCAATAAGGATCCTTGGTGTAGCTCGATATCGATAAAAAATATTTTATATCTCCTCATGTTGTCTTTACTTTGCTCTTATCACCTTCATATATATCCCTAATAACCTTTATATAGGGAACATAAACTCCCTTAGCTTATGAACACCTCTACTAACTTCCCTTGGTACCATGTCATAAGCCTTCTCCAAATTAATGAAAACCATGTGCAGGTCCCTTTGTTTGTCCTCATAATATTTCATTAATCGTCTAAGCAAAAGTATGGCATCTGTCATGGACCTCCCTAGCATGCAACCAAATTGGTTCTCTAAGATAAGTGTACCCTTTCTTACTCTTTCCTTAATCACCCTCTCCTATAACTTCATGGTGTCACTGCTTTAGATGTACCCTTTACTCTCGTAAAGAGTAATTGGTGTGCTAAGTCTCTATAGATCCAGTATCTCAGTAGACTTGAGGATTACATTAAAAAGCATAAGACCCTCTTCTTCTAGACTCTTCCACACCTCTATGGGTAACTTATCATGTCCTAATGTCCTTACATTTTTCATCTTCCTCAAAGTTTCTCTAATTTCCTCTCATGTGATATTTTTGGCTACAAAGGAAGCTATGGTTTTTCTCAATAGCGCTAAGATCACCTATGAAAATGTTATTATCTCCACATTTATTAAAAAGCCTATAGAAGGAGCTTTGCCATCTTATCTTGATGTCATTTTCATCTACAAGCACAAGTCTTGCTTCATCCTTTATATAACAGACTTGATCCAAGTCTCTTACTTTCTGCTCTTTAGCTCTCGCCAATTTAAAATGAAAATTAATATAAGAAAAACAATAATCACAATTAATATAAGAAAAGGATCTTTTAATTTTCATACATATATAAAACTAAGAATAATATAAAGTAGTTCCAATAAAATAATAAATTACATCAAAACATCATATAATAAGAATAATATATGCTATAAGTATAATAACAAGAATTCATACCAAGGAACATATCAAAGAAGAAGTGAAACTTGAAACAAAAAAATTTACAGTTAAAAGTTGTGCATTTATATATATAGAATTTAAAATATACATCAATTTTACGTAAAATTAAAAGATAAGATAAAAATAAAAACTTTATTCAATTATATATTTTCTTAAATTGCATTAACAATAATTTTTATTTCGTATAAAATCGTCATCATTGAGGAGAGTTTTATCATCATTATCATTCAAACTCATTGCACCAAATGACATATCAATACTTTCTTATCTAAGATTATCTTCTAAGTTACTCTCATTTATAAAACTTAGTTCCTCATAAATCCAATCTACTAAAAGATCGATATGATCAAGGCCGATTAGATCTGTAAACCTACTTGTTTTATTAAGAGTCATGGTAAACAAATAAAGTTAAATTATGAGAAAATATATTCAACTTAATAATGATAATAATATACCTTTCTCGAAGTTTCAAGTTGTATCTAACAAATATCAAATCATTTAATCTTTTGTGTTTTAATTTATTTCTTTTTTTGAACGGATGAATTCAAAGGTACTATAATTTCTTTTACAGCCAATTGCACTCATATTGATTAAGAATTCAAATTGTAAACCTTTCCAATTTTAGAACACCACTTCTAAATTGATCTCAATGATCAACTGTAAGGAAATAAAAGTAATCTCATAAAAAATAAAATGATTATTAATTTTAAAAAGATAACAAAATTGAAGAAATAAGTGTCTGGATTAATTTTGTTTCTTTGATGTATTACAGTGGGCAAGTACATTTAGTAGTTACAAATTTGAAATGATCATTAAGTTGGAATTGAATTTGTGACCGAGTACAACCATTCACCTAGGAAATTTCGTTAATCACTTCTTCTATTGTGTCTATGCTGAAATCAAAGTTTTCCATAATCATGGCGCTTACCTATAGCTAATTAATGATCATGCTATTATATACATAAGATTACACACTTTACCATGTACCAATCCTTTGAGTCTATTGGAGTTCATAAGAATTGTCAACCAAGAATATCACATCAAACTTTTTGATAATTTATTACCAAGAAGAATATTGGGTTTAATTTGTGAACTCTAAGCATAATTATGTCATACTAATCAAAATCCAACCAACTTCAGCATTAATCTGGTTAAACTTGACCGACAAGTAGGTCCAGTGAGGAATTTCTTAAGAATTTATGTCCATCTACTAAGTAAAATGATAGTTAGAAAAATGTTTGAAAGCAAGCAAAAATACCAGGATGAAGAATGGAAGAGCAAATGAAGCAAAATTAAGAAAGGTTGGTTAATGCTAAGATTTTGTTAAAGCTATTTAATTACATTTATGTCAAATAACCTAATTAAATTCAATATTAAACTCATAAATTGCACGTTTATAAACTTTCTTGAGTATTTGGAATCAGTAGTCAGTATACAACTAAGTTCCAACTCAAACAACTATGTAACAGAACAATTCAAAGAAGTAAAATCTAAAAAAATTCAAAGTAACAACCTAAGAGTTGGTAGGTTGTGGAGAGAGTTGGCAGTGTAGTGTCCATGAGAACGAGCTAGAGGAGTTGGCAATGGAGGTATTTGCATAAAGAAGAGCCGACGTTGTCATAAGGATGAGTTATCGAGCCAACAGTGACGAGCATGAGAGCTAAGAATGTTAGTGGAGATCTGGCAGTGGGAGTGGAGGAACTGTTGGAGTTGGACTAGAGGCCTGGAGAGTGGAGACCGTGTATATGGCCTACCCCATGAATGGTCCATTAAAAACACATGGATCTAAACCTATCAAGAGCACGTTGATAACATGCAAAATCACACGATGACCCAATGAAAAATCTAGATGTAAACTTTTCTTTACTATTGGTAAGCCTTTCTGTTCTTACAAAAACTGAGGTTCATAATCTTTAATTCTTTTGTTTACTTTTCTGCTACAGATATTATAATTTGCAACAGATTGGCTCTGTCATCATCAAATTATAATATTTCCTATTTATCTTATGCTTTATATTTTTGCATGCTAATAACTTCTAGCAATTTAACTTTGTTATATTTCTTTTACTAACAATCTCTAACATCTTACATTTTTATATATATTTTATTAATAGGTGGTAAAATAACACTTTTTTTTGTTATTGTTATTTTTATTTTAATATTTTATTCATATCAAAATTTGTTATGCTTTCAAGATATTTATTAAAATGATAAATAAATAGAGAATATATTAGGTTAGGAGAACAATAACTACGATTAAGAAATTAATAATATAATATGTAGGGTTATTAAAAAATAATTTAAATTATAAACTGACAATTAGAAAATGTTTCAATGCCCGAACTCTTCAAAGTTGTTTGTTTTGTTTCTTCACTTATCACCATTTTTTCCTTGGTATTATAATTTTGTTTCCGAACATAATAATTACTAATTAAAAATGTTTTTACGTTAAAGATATTTAAATTCCTTTTTTTTTTAATTTACAAATCTTACTCAGTATTTTTCATTATTTCGACTCCATCTTTTGCATGACAAATTTCGGCGGATATTAGTCGGTACATAATAACACTAATGATGTAGACACACACACATTTAAAATTTTTGGGAGTTCCATCCGGACTCTCACAGCCATTAATACTAATTGTGTAAGGTTCCCATAATTTCACATCACCCCGTCAGATTTGTCATTGAACCAAACCCATAAACCATTTAAGCAAAAAAAAGTTAATAAATGACAATGCCTAGCATCTTTTGTTTTTGGGTATACCAAACGCATGAAAGCCCCAAAAGCTGAACTTTCGGCACAAAGATGTCACAGCTTACAATAGCGTATGTATACTTTACCTACAACATGAAGTTGTACGAGATTAGTAAGTAAAACCGCAACAAATTACCTCACTATATTAAGAAAAGAATCCAAATACATGAAATACAACTGTAGGCCCTCACCATTGGACACTAGAACTACACCTTTATGCCAAAAAATTTGACCCGACAAATGGAGCCATTGTGGTTTAAAACCACCCTTGCATTTCACCTCTCATCAAAGCAGATGGATATACCACCTCTTTTCTCCCAACCAAATCTGAAGGGGCAATGGTTCTCCTCAAAAAATTGGAGAATCATAATCATGGATAATACAAAATGATGAATGAAAGCCACCTCTTAAATACAAATGCAAGCAACTCATCCCATGACTGATCAACCAAGCCTTGAAAGGATGCCTTCTGTGCTACTCTCTGCTATGATACAACAGCCAATTTGAGGTCGTGTGGTCGTAAAGCTTCTTGAACAATTTCCTGAACTGTTCGGTTACGTCGACAAACATCAGAAAATTCATCAATCGGAGTCAATAGGGCATTGATATCGACACCAGATGCTGCCTCAGATAATGCTTGAATAAATCTTGTGCACTCCACTTCTGTGACAGCTGTTGATGGGATTAATGAAACACTCTCCCTAGCCCACTCCAATGCATGTGCTCCAAATGCTCGAGTTAATGCTAGTAAGGCATACGTCACCTGAACCAGAGAAAGCAGTCCAAGTTAAAATTGTTTCAAACTTTTCACCCCTACAATTTTAATTTATAGGAAGAATTGCAGGCATCTTAATCTATTCAGATTAAGAGGTGGAGTACCGGTTCTACTCGAGAACTTGGTAATGCTCCTGTTAACGAGGCAACTAAAATTCTGGCAATGGTGGAACCCCGGGGAACAATAACACTATTCCTGACCGATAAGTATTGCTCCCCCATACTAGACTTGGCCAGATCAAAGACATCGGTCAAGAAGGACAATATGGAATTAGAAGCTTCTCTGCACAAAGTAAAAGTCAAAGTAAACCACTTGTCATATGACATTTGGATAGCATGAGTTTACGCCATGTATAAGGTATGCTATTCATGCTCAAATGTGGTTTTAATCACACAAAACAATAAGGTATAAATATATGACAAGTAAAGAGTTGACTGAGATGATAACGTATATATTGATGTCCATACTGTCAACAATACAATAAAATTGGTAATTTACAAGAAATCTGTGTATTTATCCAGTCTCCATTGCATCACCTATGTTTGCTATAAAAATTGAGTTTGAATTGCCACTTTACATGTAAAACATGATGAAACTCAATTCAAATCCACCCCAAATGTCACTTTAAGTGGGAAGGATTGTCCAAACCTTATTAAGGCTTATTATGCTTTTACTTTTGGGCAACGAGAGATATTAGAACACTTTTAACACACCCTTCATGCTCAAGAATAAATATCTAGGAGTTAAAGTTTGTAAAAAGGAACATTTAAAGGTGGCCTAGCATCTACGGCTGACTGTGCCTAACTCTATCTGAAAGCACCTAAAGGAGGGGAATTCCCTGAACCATAAGACATATGTTATGCTCTTACTCCTAAGTGATGTGGGACACTAATAAACTTCAACAAGACAAAATAAGGCTGATCATACATGGCTCATGTCCTTGTTATCTAACAACTCCATACCCTAACATACCCTACCTTACCCACATGTTTCGGAAGATAAAACTATTCAATAATTCAATAAGTCCTAAAAGCTTATCATATTTTTAGAAATAAGTATTAAAATTTTATATCTATATAATTAGTACTGAAACTTATTTAAAGGAATCAAATGAGTATAAATTTAACTGTCATACAATATCAAATTGACAAATTTTCTAAACATAAGCTAGCTTATTTAGTTCATACAAGTTCTGGTACTGATTTGTAAAATTCAACAAGTTTGATGTGAACTCTAGGCATACATCATGGAGAAGGCTTAGACTGCACGTAGATTCCTATTTCTCAAGAACATGAAAGGAATGAGTATATATGATTAATTGGAAAATTGACAAATCCTATATTGCCAAAATATATAAAGTCCAAGTCAGAAGCTTAATTGTGTTTGATTAGAATAACATTCCGACAATCAATCTATTTTTGAACATGTGAAGCAAAGTACTTAGAACATATTGTGAAGAAAAAAGACACGCAATAGACAATTACCTGTGTTGTACAGTGATACCAATAACGGAACAATCAATTAATGGTGGAAAGACAACAGATGGAATAAACAGTTGAGGGCAGTAACGAAGGCATCTTGATGCCAACAGAAAACAGTCATCTGCTATGTCTGGTCTTGCCGTAAAATCCTGCCAAATAGATGGAAATACAACCATTAACCACAGTATGTCATGGACATATGAAAATAAGAAAAGAGTGAATGCACAACTTGTTAAAAAAGAAAACCTCAATACTAGTGAGAAGACATGTTGTGTGCTTGAAGAGGACTTCTATCAAACTTTTCAGGTAGGTTGCACAAGTAGGATCCATACCGAATATCTGCAACCAAAGACAATGGTAGGACAACTTTGAAACTTTGCAACAGAGCGTAGACAGAGAGAACAAATTTGCCTAGGATAGAAGAAAAAGTCATACCTTTATCACCTCACTAGAGAGATAAAGGAAGCATGGTTGGTGATGCTGTTGATATAGAGCTTGAATCTCTTCTAGCATTTCTCCAATAGTGATCCCCATGAACCTTCCAGAGGTTCTCACCTAAATAAATCGCTATCCATTTTATATTTATCTCTTCACATCACAAGTAAAGAAGTAATATCTCTTCATCACTAAAATAAAAAAAAAAAAAGTTATCGAGGAAATTCTAGAGCCATTTAAAATTCAGAGACTGAATTAACTGGAAAGTTCAAAAGAAAATTTATATGCAAAGATTATTCAAGGTGCAAAAAATAGCCTTTGAAATTTATCCAAGTATTTCCCAGACGAATTTCCCACAACATGCCTTCTTTAACTGTTGAAAACCATGTCATTTTACTTGGAAATTTTCAGGCTTAGGGATGAGTAGCCAGAGCCACAGCCTGAAGCCCAAATTTTTTTTGAAACCTTAGCCTGGTCAACTCAGACCAGACCTGTTGATTCCAAGATAGGCTGGGCAATATTTACCATTCCTACCTAAGCCTAGTTAAGCTTAATCATCTCTTAATTACACTTTCTGCAGTTAAACACACTCATCAGCATCAAAGTTCATTGACTCACTGCATATTTACAAGCTCGGCAAAGAGACTCCATTGTTCGCATGTCCCAAGCACGACTACAGCAAAAAAAAGAGGGATCAGAAAAGAGAAGGAGACCCATTTAAGACAATACAGGAACTATGTTTTTTGTCAGGGTCTGTCCAGACTCACAGATCAAATATTGCCTTGAATATTGGCCAAAGCCTTTGAATAGCGTCAGCCACAGCTTCAGGGTGATTTACATACCTGAAATTGGTTTTGTAACACCTTGAAAATTACAAATAGAAAAGTTAACAATATAAAACATAATTTTGAAAAGGATAACAACCAGACCTAAAGATGTATGCAAGTCGATCAATGTGAACTGTTAATTCACGAGCAAGTTTCTTCTGCAATATTTCCAGACCTTGGTTGATTGCTTCCTGCTTGTGCTCATTGTAAAAGAACCATGATCAAGAATTTTCAACTATAGACTAAAGATACCTTTTGATAAGGAATCAAACCTGTAGGGGAGAAACAACAGGCAAGCATAATTTTTCCAAAGCCTGCTTAGCCAGTTCAGGAGGAAGTTCTGTAATGACCATGCTGCAATAAAATAACACAACACATCCAAGTGAAAATAATTCACAGAATTCTCAAAATCACTTACGCACAAATCTTGATAATTATCAAGCATCAAAAGGTACCTTAAGGCTTCTACCACATGCAAAGAGTCCTCAGCAGAGATTTTAAAACTATCTTCGCCAATCATAGCCTTATGGTATATGGAGAAAAGATCATCAAAATATCCACTAAGCTTACTCCGACAATCTATGGTCAGCATAAGAATATCAATTAATAAAAGGAAAGAAATATGGAAAGAAGGTTGTCTCAATAATCATATAAAGCCATATATCATAGTCCTAAACTATGATATATGGCCAAAACACATGACACATTGCTTTGCCCTCAAGATACTTAAATTTATATCATTCCCTTTTCACCATTTCATACCAGTAATTCATAGTCATGGACCAAACATGAGATGCAAACCAATCATTGGCATCAACCTAGCATATTTGAACTGATCTTGCATTAATGAATACCTTTAATGACAAAGCATCATGAAACAACACTGATGGCATCATCAGGAAAAGAAAGTTATACAGACTGCTATCCCATTTCAGCCTTGAGACGAATATTCATGACCTTTTGACAGTCCTGCCATGCCTACAAATCAGCATCTATTTCACTAACAATAAGGTGCCTTAACAGCTTTTTGGAACAAGTTTCATCCATGACAATCTAAAAAACATGCTAAATATGGAATACAATATGAATATGGCATCTGAGTTGTGAAGATTTATTGCATCACTAGACCACTAAATGTTGGTGAAAACAATGAATTTCATCCGTCCAAACTCTGATGTAATCAGAACAGTAGTTTAAGGAAATGATTACGAATCAGAAAAGCATACTGACCATCACAAATGTGTCTGAATGCCACAGCTGCTGCTGCTGCACAATCTTCTGATGTACCCATGCCTTGCATAAGAATTTTCATGACAGAGGACAATAAAGGCAATCCATCTGAGGCAGCATTAAGCCATTTTGAATATGCTCCAATAGTCAAGCACACTGAAAACATTTGCAACAAAACATCAAGTTAAAGACTCACATTCATGGACACATTGCTTGGTGAACTCACATTCACGGACACATTGCTTGGTGAAGTAGAAGGTGTTTAGAGCTAAATCTTAAATCATATTTGAACTGATAAGATTTCCCTCCCCCAAATAATAACACCAATAAACCCATTTCTGAAAAAGTCAAACAGAAAAAGCAAGCAAATAATAGTAAACCACTATAAAAGGCATAATACCTGTCTGCAGCAATTGGGGCTGATGGGTGAGTTCCAACACCAAGGACATGATCTGAAGGGGGGAAGGAAAATCAACAGCCACTTCAAACCATCTAAACCAACAAAATCTTAGGGTTCCAAAACCAATAAAAATGAGATTCACTACAAAAAGAAAAACCCCAGAACAAAGGACTGCAGTTGTTTGCCATAATGGTGCATGAGTAACAATTACGCCAAAAACTAGATTTAACAGATTTATGCAACTCAAAAATACATAACTCCTATGATCAAAACAGCTGCTAATTACTGTCCATTCTATTAATTGACTTTGAACTCACAGGATAAAAGCTGAAAGCAACGCCAAAGAACTTGACAGATTGCATAATTGAAATGTAAAAATCTGTGGCATGAGGCTTATAAGGACATTTGACATCTCAGGAAAATTCATAATGTCATGATTGAAGTAACAATGGCAAGGCCACATCAGCAAGCCAGTAAAACCCTCTACATCTAAGCTAGTAGGACTTCTAGTCATGTTTTGTGTCCACATGTGGGAACATATCTTGATTTCTGACCTACCATTGCTGGCTTGTAACTTTAATATACCATAATATATCCTCTTGTACATGTATCATTTATGAATCAATCCAGAAATTCACTGAAACCAGGAATTACAAAAAGCCCAAGCTCTGACGCTACACAAAGAGGACAGAGGAATGGATAAGGCCCTGTTTACATCCAGTAGATTTTCAATGCTTGAGATGTCTATGATTCTGACCAACTGAGTTGATCAACCAGAAAGAGAAGTCAGAAATAAGCTTTTCAATCAAAACAAGGATCTGCCTATCAAAATGATCTGCTGGGTTTGTTTATTCAAAGGGGCTTTAGAAGAAGTGGGTGAGGTAGATGATCTAGAATGAGATTAGCTTATATGTTAACATGATCTAGGTTTGTCTCTTTGTTATTTCTCATAGTGTTTAGGTGTTATTTTCCTTAATGGTCATTCATAGTTCATTTTATGTACTTTTCAGTTTACTTCATAGGAGCTAAATTAATACGGCATTATTTTTTAGTTTTTTTAGTCTTGGTCCATGAGCTCAACAAAATGATCCTGAAAGTTTTGGTAAAACTAGACAACCTGTATGTTAGCTTTCAAGGTGGTAGAAACCTTAAAATAGACAACCAAGTCAGCCAGTAACCTGCATTTGATAGGGATAATTCTAACATGATTGAAGCTAAAGAAGGATAAGGGAACTGGCTACTACCAGAAGTTCTGAGTCAATATGGAGAGCAAAGATAATAGTATGCATGTTAGACGACAATGGAAGATAATGATTAATGTCGACATCAACTTTTGTCACGCCAGAATGGTTTTAATAACTTATTTATGAATTCCAACCCTATTCTAAATTTCAACAAAACTAAATTCAAGCATCCAAGATTTACATTTTATATGTATTTTATCAAATAGTTGGCATATAATCAGACTATCCTACATTAATGGAGCTAATAACTGGTGGAACATCCATTTCCAGAACTTTGTACTAGCTAAAGGGAATCAGATCAAATCATTCCCACAAAGCGAGAAAAGAAACTTGATCCTAAAAGAAAGCATGCTTTGCCCCACTTCATTCAAATAAACCTATTGCAAAGACGCAGGTGAAGCAGGTATTCCTTTCATTGTGTACACTAGCATTTTGTATAAATATTTCTCTTCTACATCCCCCAGACATCCTTTATCTCATTTATCTGTTCTAGATGCTCATGCCTTGAATGTTACAGTTCTTCACAACTGGCATTTCTGTGATGTCTATCCCTTTTTCCCTCCACATCTTATCTTTTTTTTCCCCACAAATCTTGCACTTTCATTGATGCGAAGTGCCCAAGCAATGCAGCTCTACGTAACAACTTACAAGTCAAAACAAGTGCCGAACATGTATTTACAAAAGACTTTACCTTGGGCATCACTTCAGCTTCAGCAACTGAAACGTAACTTGATATAGCCCTGATGCAAAATAGAGCAGCTTCTGCTGGACGCCATTCATTGCATCCATTTCCCCAAAACGCTTGTGCCTTAAACAATGTGACATGATTTGGCATCATTAGAAAGAGGAAGGCAATCATTAAAGGATCTGGACCAATTAATGTGATTCAGAAGTCAAAGAACTTTCACAAAATTTGTGATCTAAAACAGCCCGTTGCTCAAGTAAAATAAGCTGCCACTTATAAGAGATGAGACAGCTGCAAAAGAACTTCCCAACAAGCACTATAAAATCCCAGTATTAATTCTCCAAAATATGCAATGACTTTAAGCATGTCACTGAGAGCTCTGTGACCTATTTACCTAACGAGGAACCCTCTTAATAAAGTAACTTGTGAAACCTTTGGTTAGTTAAGCATATTAATTTCTTAAAGGTTTACACATAAATCCTCAACATTGCCAACGGCCAACTAGCAATATCATTTATGTTGTCAAAAGGATAGTATTGATTTTACACCAAATAGTAGCTCTATCATTTAAGAGTTACGCTGTAAGGGAGAGAAAACTGATTCTTTTCTGTAAGGGAGAGAAAACTGATACTGCTTCCAAATACATAATACACACCTCAGCAAGCTTCGTGTAAAGAATCCTAAGAGTTGCATCACCACCAAGAACTGATGCTGCATCAATTAATACATCGGCAACAGCTGGCAATATCACTGGTCCTTTTAGTTGGTGTAAAATGCTAGAAGACTAATCTTCAAAAGTGTATGTATGTAAGCTCATTCATATGTAAGTCAAAATATACATGATAAGAAGAACAATCTTCAAAAGTGGCCACATACATGCCTACGAAATGTATAATCAATTCATAACTACAATTGGAGGGTACCTTTTTGATGCTGTTACAAATAAGACTATAAAATGTTATCGGAAATGAATAAAAGATGTAATTAGATGATTTCTATCCTTTTTGCTGCTACAATCTGGAGGGAACAAGTATCTAACAATAACTGAACAAATGGCAACGTAGAATCAACAATTAGTTGAGCTTAATGAAGGACAACCAAAAAGTACAAATTTCCAAACAGTTCATCATTACCATATCTAGTGTGTTTAAATTCCTTGAGGTCTTCAATAGAGAGATTTTGATGATCTTGGGGATATTGGACTCGAAAACTAACCTGAAGCAACATTCAGAACTTGTTAAGTTTTTTTATGAAACACTTAACGGCAAAGATAATTAACTTCATCGCTGAAACTAATGCATACAATATCTTCTATAGTCACAGGCACGCCCAAAGAGAAAGATAAAGTATTTCGATCATTTCTAGCAGTAGGAAAATTTCTATTATACTAAAATGAACCCAACATTAAATAGGCTCAATAGCAGTAAGATTAAGATATTAGCTACTGCACGTGTTAGAAACCCTAGCTTGAATGTCTGGAGATCCAAATACTATTGATAGAAAAACAGTGATACACACGGCTATTACAAGTAAACCGATGATCACTCACTAACCAGAGCAATGGTTGCTCCTCAGGGAAAGAATATTTTCTTTCACTGTCACAATATTCTCTTACCTTTTCCAGAATGCCCTCTCTCTCTTCCCCCTTCCTATTTCTACCTAGCTGTCCCTAGTACATTCGGTTATTCCCTCTGTGTCACATCCGCACATCAGCCCTCCCCATTCTAACTAACTCTGACATCATTCCCTGCAGCCCCCTCTTTCTTCCTACGTGAATATACTCTCCATATCCTAGGCTTAGTATTATTATTGTCATTGGTCCTAACATTGCCTCCTCCTATAAGAGTAGCTTGTCCCCAAGGCTGAAATGAGGAAATTGGCTTCGAAGAACACATTCATCTTCCCACGTCGCACTGTCCACAGGTTTACCCTTCCAATGGACTAACCATTGCCGAATTGAATGACCCTCCTTGGTAATAACTCGGCTAGCAAGGACAGCTTCTGGCTCCACCAAATCCTCCATGTCGACCTCCATTCCTTCTGGTAAGGTTGCCTCCACCATGTAATTACCAACTGCTTTCTTCAATTGAGACACATGAAAAACAGGGTGGATCCTTGAATGTGGTGGAAATCGGAGTTTGTAAGTAATAGCCCCTAATTTTTCCACAATTTGGAATGGCCCAAAGTACCTGGCTGCTAACTTCTGATTGATCCGTCGGGCTACTGAAAGTTGTTTGTGAGGGCAGAGCTTAAGAAATACCCATTCTCCCACCATGAAGGATAGGGGAGTCCTTTTCCTATCTACAAATTTCTTCATCTGGTCTTGTGCACGCTGAAGATTATGTTTCAACTGAAGCAACGCCTCATCCCTATCAAACAACTCCCTTGCCACAGCCTCAACCTTGGTTTCACCTTGAATATATCTAACTATGGATGGAGGTTTTCTACCATAAACCATCTCAAACGGAATGGAACCTGTGGATACATGAAAAGTAGTATTGTACCAAAGTTCAGCCCAAGAAATCCAATGTGACCAATGTTTGGGCTTGTTCAGAAGCAAAACACCGCAAATAAGTTTCCAAGCATCGATTGAGAACTTCGGTTTGTCCATCTGCATGCTCATTTTGAGCATAGTGCCTTGAAGTCTAAACAATTCCTTCCAGAAATAACTCACAAACAAAGGATCACGATCGCTTATGATTGAGGCCAGGGCTCCATGTAAACGAACAACTTTTGTAATAAACACTTCAGCCACACTTCTAGCCGTATAAGGGTGCTTCAAAAGAATAAAATGGCCATATTTAGATAACCTATCCACCACAACCAATATAGCTTCATATCCTTTAGATTTCGGGAGTCCCGTGATGAAATCTATAGAGATG
>JANZLX010000007.1:19841119-19853644 GCA_025531955.1 Erythroxylum orinocense | reverse complement strand
ATAGAGGAGTCCTTTTCCTGTCAGCAAATTTCTTCATCTGGTCTTGTGCACGCTGAAGATTATGTTTCAGCTGAAGCAATGCCTCATCCTTATCAAACAACTCCCTTGCCACAGCCTCAACCTTGGTTTCACCTTGAATGTATCGAACTATGGTGGGAGGTTTTCTGCCATAAACCATCTCAAACGGAGTGGAACCTGTGGATACATGGAAAGTAGTATTGTACCAAAGTTCAGCCCAAGAAATCCAATGAGACCAATGTTTGGGTTGTTCGGGAGCAAAACACCGCAGATAAGTTTCCAAGCATCGATTGAGAACTTCGGTTTGTCCATCCGTCTCCGGATGATAGGAGGAGCTCATTTTGAGCATAGTGCCTTGGAGTCGAAACAATTCCTTCCAGAAATAGCTCACAAACAAAGGATCACGATCGCTAATGATTGATGCCGGAACTCCATGTAAACGAACAACTTCTTTAATAAACACTTCAGCCACACTTCTAGCCGTATAGGGGTGCTTCAAAAGAATAAAATGGCCATATTTTGATAACCTATCCACCACAACCAGTATAGCTTCATATCCTTTAGATTTCGGGAGTCCCGTGATGAAATCTATAGAGATGTCCTCCCAAATCTGATTAGGAATCGGTAAAGGCTGCAAAAGACCCCCTGGGGATGTAGCCGCATATTTTTGCCGCTAGCAAGTGTCACAAGACTGAACATAGTCTTGGATTGACTTCTTCATGCCAATCCAATATAGATTCTGAGCGATCCTCTTGTATGTCCGAAGGAACCCCGAATGACCTCCCATAGGTGATGAGTGAAACTCCTGTAACAATGCCGGAATGAAGGTAGATTGGGCTGAAATCACTAACCTGCCCTTGTGTAGGAGAACTCCTTGATGCCACCTAAACCCCCTCTTTGCAGCTGGATTTTGCTGCAAGGCCTTTATAATTGCACCTAGCACCGGGTCTTTTTCCACCTCTTGTTGAAGAACCTGGACATCAGCCCATAATGGGTATGAGGTGATACTCCCCAGTTCAGCCTCGTCATAAATTCTGGACAAGGCATCAGCAGCTTTATTGTTCGGACCCGGCTTATAGATTACCTCAAAATGATACCCGAGCAACTTAGCCATCCAACATTGTTGGTACGTGGTGGAAACTCTCTGTTGGAGCAGATAACGAAGGCTCTTTTGATCTGAATAGGCAACAAAAGGTCGTCCCAACAAGTAATGACGCCAATGATGTACTGCCAACACCAAAGCCAACAATTCCTTCTCATAAGCAGACTTGGACAAATTACCCTCCGATAAAGCCTTGCTGAAGTAGGCAATCGGTCTCCTGTTTTGCATCAACACCGCACCAACCCCCTTGCCCGAAGCGTCGCATTCCACCTCAAAAGTCTGAGAAAAATCCGGAAGAGCTAATACCGGGGATGAAGTAAGGGCCCTCTTTAGGGTGTTAAAAGACTCTAATGCTGCTGTGTTCCACAAAAAACCTTCTTTCTTTGTCAATACCGTAAAGGGCTTGGCTATTTTTCCATAGTTCATAATGAACTTGCGGTAATATCCCGTTAACCCTAGAAAACCTCTCACCCCCTTCACATTATGTGGCACTGGCCAATTCACCACATAGGATACCTTAACAGGATCAACTGCTACTCCATGCGCCGAAATTACATGACCCAGATAAGCCACTGTTCTTGTCCCAAAACTGCACTTCTGTTTATTAACCACAAAGTGGTTGGCCTGTAAAACCTCCAAAACATTCTCCAAATGCAAAAGATGAGTAACCCAATCAGGACTATAAATGAGAATGTCGTCGAAAAATACCAACACAGATCTTCTGAGGAAAGGCCTAAAAATGTCATTCATGACTGATTGAAATGTGGCTGGCGCGTTGGTAAGCCCGAATGGCATCACGAGAAACTCGTAATGGCCATCATGAGTGCGGAAAGCAGTCTTGTGAATATCCTCCTCCTTTACCCGAATTTGATGATATCCCGACTTAAGGTCCAACTTTGAAAAGTATCCTGCCCTATTCAGCTCATCCAACAACTCATCCACCACCGGAATAGGGTACTTATCCGGAATGGTAACCCGATTGAGAGCTCTATAGTCCACACACATTCTCCAAGAAGCATCTTTCTTCTTAACCAAATCACCGGGCTTGAGTAGGCGCTTGAGCTAGGACGGATAATACCCATTTGCAACATCTGTTGTACTTGCCGCTCGATCTCATCCTTGTGATGATGAGGATACTTATAGGGCCTTACACTAATCGGCCCTTGTCCCAACTGCAACACAATCAAATGGGAGTGGTTTCTCTCCGGAGGCAGCCCTTGGATCTCCACAAAAACCCCTGGAAATTTATCCAATACCCGATTCAGCTCACTGTTCTCACGGTGAGAAAGTTGCACTTGCTATTCTTCCACTATAGGTGAGTCCCTCCACCGAAAAGGACTCACCCTTTAAGGTAGCCAATAGGCCATGCAAACTCACAGAACCTTCAGCATACCTCTTAGCTCTGTTGGATGAAGGTTGGAGACCCACATTCCCTTGTAGTTGCACATTTTGTCCCCCCTGTTTGAACTGCATTGTCATCTCCCTCCAGTCCACCACCACTTTCCCAAGAGTTTGCAACCAAGCAACCCCTAAGATCACATCCATTCCCCCTAGATCCAAAGCATATGCATCAATCTTCCACTCTGAGTCCCCCACCTGAATAGGAATTCCCAAGCATTGACCTTGGGTGGTCACACGGTGGCCATCACCAAGTCTGATGCCCATAGCTTTGCCTTTTTCCATGGTCAATCCCAAACCAGTCACCAACTCCGGAGAGATGAAGTCGTGGCTGGCTCCACTGTCCACCAAAATAACAATCGGTACCCCCTGTAACCATCCCGCCAGACGCATGGTTTTACTCTCCACACAAGCTCCATTCAGTCCGAACACCCCCATCGTCCGACACTCTAGCGATATCTCAATCTCCTCCCCGTCGTCAACTTCCAGTGTAACTATTTCGCCATTTTCATCCACCGTCTCATCATCAGTCAAGATCAGCAACCTCAACTGCCTTTCGGAACACTGATGAAGAGGGTGAAACTTCTCCCCACATCTGAAGCACAACCCTTTAATCTTACAGTCCATTAGCTCCTAGTACGACAGATGCCTCACTCCCCGGTTTTTTTCTGTCTGTCCCCTCCGATCACCGTCCAATCGCCTGGCGAGTGTCGCCGGCGGAAGAGCGGCCATTCTGGGCGGGGCATGGAGGTCCGACGAAGCTCCCGCATGGTCTCGGGGTTTCGTTGCCCCAGATCCGTTCCAGAATCGCCCACGACCCGTTGGGTTTGGACCCTCCGTACGATGAGTTGGGTTGACCCGATAGTTGCCTCTTAAGTGATTTCCTCTCTGCGGGTACCCAATACATGCGCGTGACCCATTCAGATCCACTCCACCCAACTCGCCGTTCACCTCCTCCTCAACTGCCCTCGCGACCTTCATCAGCTGGTACCTGTTTATAGGTCCAAAGGTTCTCACCTTCCTCCGAATATCCGGCCGTAGCCCACTCATAAAATACCCCATGAACTGTTCCTTCGGTAGCCGCCCGACATGCGATGAGATAAACTCAAACGCCTCAATGTACTCCTCCATCGACTCCGTCTGCTTCAAATCCGACAGCTCCTCAAAGGGATTTTCGAATCGTCTCCCTCCATAGCGATCTATTAGAGCTCGCTTGAATTTGTCCCAGTTTAACTCCACCTCCGTTTCTCGCAGAAGATTAAACCAGTGTATGGTGGAACCGTCCATACTCAATAAAGCCAACTTCATTTTGATGGGTTCCGACGTGTTATGCACCTCAAAATACACTTCAGCCCGCGTAATCCACCCCACGGGATCAGAACCATCAAACATAGGTAATTCCACTTTACGAACAGAAATTCAATATTCTTCCATAGTGTCATTGGAACGTTCCAACGGGTTGGACTGCCCCGGACGTGCATTCCTTTCTCCAACTACGTCAGGCCCCCTTCCGGAGGCATCGCCACTGCCTTGTCCCCTCGGGTCGCTTACCCATCATCTTACTCATCTCCAATAACAGGTTTCGCTGCATTCCCCCCCTCGCCATCAGCATGGATGACTGGATTTCTTCCACCCCAGCCTCCAAATGTGCCATACGGGATTCCAACACGTCCACTCTATCGGACATCTTGGGTGGCATCCAGGTACGTTACAAAAACTTCACAAACTTCCACTGAAACTGATCCTCTCTCCCGGGGTTGGGAAATCCGACAGGTCGGACCAATGTTAGAAACTCTAGCTTGAATGTTTGGAGATCCAAATACTATTGATAGAAAAACAGTGATACACATGGCTATTACAAGTAAACCGATGATCACTCACTAACCAGAGCAATGGCTGCTCCTCAGGGAAAGAATATTTTCTTTCATTGTCACAATATTCTCTTACCTTTTCCAGAATGCCATCTCTCTCTTCCCCCTTCCTATTTCTACCTAGCTGTCCCTAGTACATTCGGTTATTCCCTCTGTGCCACATCCGCACATCAGCCCTCCCCATTCTAACTAACTCTGACATCATTACCTGCAGCCCCCTCTTTCTTCCTACATGAATATACTCTCCATATCCTAGGCTTAGTATTATTATTGTCATTGGTCCTAACAGCACGACTTTGAGAGAAAGTGAAACACTATGAACAATATATCCACTATCCAGTATACAATACATAAGATAATCACCTCTACATGAGTCCACCTAATCTCACTTCAGAAATTCAAGTGTCATCAGACTTAAAATTAGGGCTCTGAAAAACTTTTCAATTTTATGAACATATTGATCAGATCAAACGAATGCAATGAACTAGGGAACATATACAAACAAAAAGAAAAGAAAGTGACGGTAAATGCACTGTCATTTAGCTATCTAGCCTGGTCTTAAGGGCATAAATCCATGCAGCATAGTCTAAAGGTTTCTGTGAATTTACAAGTGGCATATTTCTATACTCATAAAAAGAACTCACCAAGGATACAAGTGATCCATAGGCTGGCTGGAAAAGTTGAAGCCTTCTACTTCTCTCTGCTTCAAGAGATGCTTCAGTGCTAAATGAAGTATGGGAATCCCTGGTAGATTAGGACCACTCTATTCAACCATTTGCCAAAATATGATCTCTTATAGTAACTGAGCTCCAGATGGATTTACCTGTTTGTCAGGATAACTTGAAGACTGTGCCAAAAATTAAAAGTCATGGAAGCAATATCATATTCTGGGTGTGAAGTAACTTCTAATAATGCATTCACTATCATTATCGCCTCATCAGAACCTAGAACAACAGAGGAAGAAATGTTTTATACACCAATCACACAATACATCATCATAAAACATAAAACAGAAATCAAGTAGCTATGAGGAGCATTTTTAAAAATTTGGACATAAACTTTGAGCAGATTACCGATGGTTTAAGTACATACCCGTTGCAATCAGTTCAAAATATGAATCACCCATGTCAGCAAACAAACGGGCAATGGCCTTAAGATCTTCTTCATCCTAAGATAAAAATAAAAGCAATGGCCTTAAGATCTTCTTCATCCTAAGATAAAAATAAAAAGAACAGAAGTATTGTACCAAATCAGCATCGATTGAAAATGAAATCAAACACTATGGTAATGAAGATTGATTTCACTCACATTAAAAAACACAGGTTAAAATAGCTAAGAGCAAGGAGGTATGCAGATTCTATATCTCCACTGGCATATGTTGTATGGGTATAATAACAATCCTTAGCCAACATGTCAGGATACTGGGGAATAATTCTTTCACATAGTACAATATTCTCTTTGCTATCAAGTTTAAATCTTAACGTGCCATTTGGTACTTGTATTATGTGCACACATTTATCCCAACAAATATGTGTGTGCTAAGGAGCAACAAAAATTGAGACTCATAAATTAGTTGTTGAACTCACCCAACAACTTAAGCTTTTCACAAATCTACACCTAGAATTTGTTAGCCATTACCAGATTGCTTTAGCACATCCATGCCTGGAAATACAGATGGTTGTTATCAATATTGAAAATAGTTTATTCCCTTCAATGAAATAATAAAAAGAAAACATTGGATCTTTAATGAAACCATAATTGATTTTCTGCATCTCATGTCTGTTAGTTATGAGTGCCAATTTATTGAGCTTAAGGTACTTGATAGAAAGTCAAAGTATAAACGAATATGTTTGAAATTTTGTCTTCATGGCAGCAATAACCCCCCAACCCAAGCAAATACAAAAACAAGTAGCAGAAATTTCAATGAAGCATAACATTGCTGGGCAAAACAAAAATTTTATCTTCATCCAGACTCATTATCATCATACATCTGTAAGTACCTTAGAAGGATCTCTAAGCTGCTCCTTAAGACTCATAACATGAGGTACAATTACTTGAATCAAGGGCATTTGTGCAGAAATACCACCAGACTTTGCTGCCGTAGTGTAGTGTATCAATTCTGAAATGACTGCAAAAGATCAAAAGGAACTAATAAAAATGGTGAGGTAGAATTAGGACACAAGCACCCTTGTAAGTTCCCTTAGTATGGAAAAGCTAAAACATCTACACCAAGCTGGAAATAATAAAGAAGATATAACGGATATTAAACGAGATATTAAACTTGAACAACATGATTTTAAAAAACTTTGAGTAAATACATATATTCAACCAATGTTGTTTTAATTTTGGGGTGGGAAGGGAGGTGAAAGTGATGCGGGAAGATAAGCACACACATTCGACTTCTGGGATCTGCAACTATGTAATTCATGATAAGAAGTATGGCATTAATAGATGTCACAAAATATATGTTACGCCACCAAAGACAAACATAACTTGTACTGTTTTTGGTAACTTATAATGCATCAATTGTATTAACAACCATATCACAAGGACAACTTTTAGCATTTGACAACCTTCCTAGGTATAAAATTTTTAACACATCTCTAATTTTTTAGATATATCCCCTGTAGCTTCTCTTCTCTCTGAACTTTTTCTACTAATCAAACTGTCACTATTACTTCAGCAACATTCAAACTTAACTTTATTATCTACATAGATTTCAAAATATCAAGCTCTATGCTACACCTTGGCAATTGCACACGTAAGTAATTATCTCAGAAGAATAAGGTGGCATGACTGATGGTTCCTGAAATTAAGAAAAACTGTCAACAGTACTAAAAGCATCAATGAGGTTCTTATATTTCATCAGCAGTACCATTTACAGCCGCCTCTGAGAGTAGGTCAGAATTCAAACTTGAAAGAGCTGTAAGAACCAATGGATGAGAAGCAAGAATGGAACCAGGGATCCTGAAACCAATACAATTCAACATAAATACCAGGAAATCTGTTAGTGCCAAGCAATATCACATATTACTGAGCAAAGTCAATCCAATCACTTATTGTAACATCAACCATTTCATAAGAGGTGACAAGAATGGCGAAGGGGGAATGGTCTGATTTGGACAACTGGTGAGTTTTTGGAAAGTTGAAACAAAAATGGCCATTTCCAACAAGCTACACATCACTGTAATTTAAAGAAATCAAAACCAATAAAGTTGCAAAAAATTGACTAATGACCACTTTGCCCATCATGTCTCAAATACTTCCAATTTTTTGAGGGAAAAAAAAATCCGGTTCAATTTACAGCAGACTCCAGGAGATTAAGACAGCATTTATTCTTTATTTAAAAGTAAATAAGGAGGCTGTGTAATTAATCTGGCATTATTGGCATTCTCCATCCTCTACTTGCTACATTCAACTTTTTAGAAGAATTTTACATCATTAATGCCTCAAAGAACTGCTTCAGAACAATCAGGAATCACAAATGACTGTTTGCAACTTAAAATCTAAGTATCTTGCACTTCAGGAGAAAAATACTGTGTTGTCAACACTTCAATTAAAGGAGCTGCCTACCCAGGCCGTAATCGGAGCCAAGAAGCAAAAGCTTCGAGAACCTAAAAGGAAAGAAATTATCCAAGGCCCATGTTAGTTCAGTATATCAAGCAGTTGTATTACAGTATCAAGATCAACATTCATCTGAAAAGGAACAATTTCCACCTGTTCCTTAAGTTCATTAATTTTCAAACAAACTGTCAAAACATCAAGTGCAATATTCATCTGAGAAGTGAGCTCCTTTCCAAACTGGCGGCGCCTTTCTGGACGAGCAGCAATCTTGTAGTTGAATACTTCCTGATTATTAGCAAAAGAGAAAACAAAAGAAACTTCTAATTCTGTTTTCTTTCGGTATCTGCTTGGTGAAACAGATTATGTCAACTTTCAAAACTCATTATTTTTGAAAAAATTTTTTCAAAACTCATTAAGTAACAAGAGCTAAAAACCTAATTAGACAACAAAAAACCAACAAAGAAGACATGGCAAACCAACATAACCCTGAAAGGAAGGTGTACCACTTGCAAAGCTTATCCAAGAAGACATTTCTGTCCCCAGCATAATGTTCAAATATAAAGAAAAACAACATTAGATGCAGGTAAGTCAGTTAATAGGTACACTCTTCTTTTATTAAAAATAAAATTTGTGTATGGAGATGAGATTGGCTAGTAAATTGGTGAAAAGTTGTTAAAATACTTATGATGCTTATTAAAGAATCTAAACTGTCTAAGGACATAATCAATTCACACAATCAAAACCAATGAGAATGAAAGCTAAGAAGAGGATGACCCTAACACTAGAACTAAACTTTTATTAAAGTTCCTGAACTGGTAAAATGTAGAGACCCAAAAGACATCAAAGATCATCTTTTATATCCTCAATCCCAACAACTCATGGACGTAACAGCATCACAGAATTTGATCAAAAAATAAAACAGAAAGTGACTTTGTGAATGATATGACAAATATTTGCTCTTTTATCCAAAAAGGTCATTAACATTAATAGAGAAGATTGTGGCTTCATTGAAGTGTGAGGAGATCTAAAGATGGTCCTTTAAATACATTTCTATTAGATAAGTCAATTTTCTGCAGCAGCATGTTCCTTTCAGCCTTTTATTCACGAGAGTAAGAATTACCAAAGAATCAGATTTCTTTAAAGAGTTCATAACTAGGAAAAACATATTTTACTTTGACCTAAACATTAGAGGAAAAAACATATTTTACTTTGACCTAAACATTAATGCTTCCCATTTTCAATATCTTCCTAACACTACAAATATGTGGCATGTAGCAAGCAGAAAATCCATATACCTCAGGTAAAACAGTAAGTAGCTCCAAGAATCCTGGTACATACTCTGGATGAGAATTCATCTCATCCCGAAGCCAATTGACAATGCCACCATCTCCCCAATCTTCTGGCGGAACTTGTACAGCCAAGGCAGCCATAGCTATGCTAATCTACAAGTCAAAAATCAAATGCAATATCAACTAGTCAACAAAAGGTCTGGTTTAAAAAAGATATAGTTACAGTCACCAGAAGCTATTGAAATGACTGCAGAAATTTTCAAATATACCTGAGTTCTTACTTTGGGTGGCCCCCTATGGAACTTTTTCAATAAGGTCTGCAGTCAAATTCCATAAACAGCATAAGACTGCAAGAAATTACATTATGCAGAAATCATAAAAACTCCTCTAATTCGTGAAGAATCAATTAAATAAATTATGTACAAGCAAGTCAAAGGCATGTGGCCAATATATGATTTCATTCACAACCAAAATAACCAATGTAATATTCTATGCAGTAGTCATAAAATCAAGAAAAAAATTATGTAATGAGTTATCAAGGAAAAAATTATTTCAATATCCTTGTCTTTTCTTCAGCTAAACAAATTTATCCAAGCTGATGTCCATGGAAATGCAATCGCCAATTCACCAATTGAAAATTTAATAGTTCCAAATATCTCCAACACACATTAGCTTCTTTGAAGTTGTATGCGTCACTTGATATTAAGTCCCTCTTGAGACCCATCCTTAATCAACAAAATTATTGTACAGGACTAACATGGACACTAAAAAGGCGTGAATGAAAAGGATGGCTGTTCCTTTAAAGGGATAAGCATAGCGCATCACCCAATACAACAATGATTTAGATAACTCAGCAGCAGCTAATATCCAAACATTTTTTTCAATACATTAAGTAAACCAACAACAACAGCCAGCGTTGAGAATGGAATGGTCAAAAATCTCCAATGAAAATGTCTTCCCAGTGAGTTGATAACAATAACTACTACCAAAGTTATCTACTACCAAAGTATTCAGATCAAATGAATGCACACATGACATCCAAAAATGGCTGCAATTCTACTACCAGAAAGAATCATTCATTCTTTCTGCTAAAGGTCCCATACTGTTTTAGCAGAGTCAATACTTGGTAAAGAGTAAAATTATTCATAAACAACATTAGTAAAAACATTGAGTATCAAAAAGACAAAAAGTCAAGCTTTCTCAATACTTAGAAGAGTGCGCAAAATCTCACATTCAAGGAAGTTCGCAATGGTCGAAAGGCTTCAGAAGGTAACTCTTCAAAATCACGTTGTACCTAAGATTGGATCCAACACGGGAAAAACGTTAAAATCATTGACATATTAAAAAAAATTTAAAAGCAAGGGGAACAAGAAGGAGAAGAGAGAGAGATAAAAAAAGAAGAAACCTCAAGCATCCAAAACACTGTAGTATTTGACACTTATCAACATGTTCAAATATGTTGGCATTAAAAATTCAAAATTCTCACAGAATATTTAACAGAACTTTGAATATACCTTGCTTCTAAGTGTTTGAGAACAAAAGATTAAAGTTTCCAAGTTGCTAGAGGCATCATGAAGCAGATTGTCAGCTACCTGAAAATACCAGGAAAAAAGATCATATCAACATTAGTAAAATTAAATGAACACGAACAAATATATATTGACAGCAGGGACCAAAGTAATACAGCTGTCATCAGCAAGCATCTCACAGTACAATGGTCCAACTTGTAGAAGCACAAAAAACATTCAACAAATAATACTTGCAAAATCATCAGGAGAAATGGTTAAAGCTATGTCAAAATTTTTAAGAATGAAAAAAAAGGAAATACTGCCACAATATCGAGTTGAAGGTGTAGACATATTGCACACTGCAGTTAAAGTTAGGAATAGATTCAACAAGAGATTATCAGGAAGTTGGTCTACATCAGAAAATAACTTGTAGTATTTGCAACTTTCCTCACAATCTAAATTGAACTTTCAATTTCAAGTTAAAGAGATGTATCTGTACATTTTTGGCAGTCCCAGGTAGACGATATCTAACCCCAATAGTCATAAACAACTTCATGTAGCAAAAAAATAAACTAAAACTTGTAGAATTAAACAAAAATCAGATCACTTCATCAAGTTATAGGGAAAATGTCATGAGCAATGGTAATGGACATTCAACATTCAAGTAAAAATTGAACTTTGGAAATACAGAACTGATGTTCAAGGAGGATCATAAGAAGCAGACACGTGCGCGCTCGCACACAGACACACGAACGACTACTGCAAGTTCAAACAAAACCCTAACGCAATAACTGCCTCGATCAATGTGACTGAACATTAATCACCAATTTCAAAGAAATTCAACCCAGGGCATTCAAATTCTTTACCCAAACTAGAACTGAACGAAAATTTACTAGAGAGTTCAATCACGCAGAACCAAACAAGTGGACCAAAGTAATTATTTAGCTCACCAACCAATAAATCACTAGAAACGGAATCTTACAATACCTGCCAAGCATCAAGTGTCCGTTGAAAACCTTGAAGCCAGCGATCGGCCTCCATTCGTACGGCGTCATCGGGATGATGATAGAGGGCGTTTAGGGCGTCTTTCACCGAATTCTGGAGCTCCATAGCTCCGATTCCAACAAACCGAACCGATCGCGATAAGAGAAGAGAGATGAAACAAACTAACAAAAAGATTTAACTTCGTCACTTACTATATGTATTTGGTTTAGGCTTTTCTGGAGAGAGCTGAGTTTTCAGATAAATGGGGTTTTTGGCGCCCCCAATTCGTGTTCGAGAGACGACGGGTTTTTGGGATTTTTGATCAGAGATCGGTGAGTGAGATGTTTTGGACCGTCGATTACGACTGTATTTTCAAAACTTGGTCAGTTTCTGGTCGATGAGATGACGAGACACGTGGCGTGTGATCAGGATTAGGGTGGGCTCGTGGGCTCGTAAGGGCCCGCAAAGAGATAAACTAATATGGTCTTGCAATTTAATTCGTGATGTTTTTAAATATAAATTTTACATAAATTAATATTTGATAATGTTATATTTTAACTTTAAATTAATATTGGAGCTTTTGGAGGGTAAATAAACACTTTTTTTCTATCATAAAAGCTTTTTTAAAGAAAAATAAATGTTTGGCTCTAAAATATACGTTTTTAGTAAATATAGTTTTTTGGCAGCTAAAATATGTAAATGATCTAGAAAGGGGGGTTGAATAGATCTTTCAAACTTTTCGAATAATTCTACAATAAAATCAGAAGTCAATTCACACAAAAACCAATTAA
>JANZLX010000007.1:19804250-19818398 GCA_025531955.1 Erythroxylum orinocense | reverse complement strand
TTCTTAACCAATTCTATACATTTTATTATTATCAAAACATAAAGGAATTTAATTTGTCAACCACCATTGGTCCA
Organism: Erythroxylum orinocense; assembly: GCA_025531955.1. Taxonomy (NCBI): domain Eukaryota; kingdom Viridiplantae; phylum Streptophyta; class Magnoliopsida; order Malpighiales; family Erythroxylaceae; genus Erythroxylum; species Erythroxylum orinocense. The sequence continues at coordinate 19,818,324 of JANZLX010000007.1, read as the reverse complement.
ACAATTGTTAGTTGGGAAAAATAATCCCAGAGAAGGAGCAGTCTTCAAATATTTCAAAACATAAAACACATTCTTCAGTTGATTTTCTCTAGGCAGCTGCAAATACTGACTTAATTGTTGCACGCCATAGGTAATATTAGGCCTAGAAAAGCTTAAATAAAGAACCCTCCCAACTAAACTCCTGTATTTCTGAGGATCCTCAAGAAGATGACTGTCATCACTTTCTAGGGCAGAACCCTTTGGAAAAGGAATTTTCTTAGGTTTAACTATCAAAAGACCTGCATCAGCTAATAAATCCAAGACATATTTTCTTTGATTAAGAAAAATTCCATTTGGAGTTCGAAAAACCTCTAATCCCAAGAAATATGTTGCTAAGCCCAAATCCTTAATTGTAAACCTCTCATCTAATGTCTGTTTCAAACGGCAGATGGCACCAACAGAACTCCTACTGATGAGTAAATCATCAACATAGACAAGTAACATAAAAAAACAACCATTCTTGTCTAGAACAAACAGGCAACGATCATGAGGGGATTGAAGAAAACCAAAATCAAGTAGAAAATTAGTTAATTCAGTGTTCCATTGTCTAGAAGCTTGCTTTAAACCATAAAGAGACCTTAGTAACTTGCAAACCTAACCCTCCTTTGCTATTGTATAACCTTCAGGTGGGATCATGTAGACTTCCTCATCTAAAAATCCATGAAGAAAAGCAATGTTAACATCGATTTGATGCAGGGGCCAACCTTTTGCAGATGCTATAGCCATGAATAGTCTCACTGTGATGACCTTAGCAATCTGAGAATAACTATCATAGTAATCTTCCCCATACACTTAATTGTACCCTTTTGCAACCAACCGTGCTTTATGTTTGTCAAGAGTGCCATCAGATTTGAGCTTCAATTTGTAAACCCACTTACTCCCTATAGCCTTCTTACTTTCAGGCAGATCAGTAAGTATCCAGGTTTTGTTTATCTCCAGTGTTTGAAGTTCGGTGTTCATGGCATTAACCCATTTTGGAACTGCTTTTGCTTCTTTATAATTTCATGGCTCCTTCATAACACTAACATGAGCTAAAAAATGAAGATAATCTGGAGGACTTGTAGTATTCCTGCAAAAAGGAAAAGTAGCATGCATGTGTGGAGAAGTACATGTTGCAGTGTTGAAAGCAGAAACAACATTGTTAACAATATAATTGGAAAGCCAAAATGGTCCTCGTTGTTCTTCGGAGAGGGAAAACTTCACTTGAAGTGGGTAAGATATCTACCAAGGGTACAACTTCATCCACTACAAATAGAGTTTCATCAATAATCACAGGATCAACATCGGTAAATGAAGGAAGAGGATCATCTGTAGGACTTACATGAATAACATCTGGAAAATAAGAAGTAAGATCAGTTATAGGGCATACTGAAATGGGAACTCCTACATCAGAAGAAGGAATATCAATAAAAGGATATATGGTTTCATGAAACACCACATCCTTGGAGGTATATAACTACTGAGAAGAGACATCATACACTTTATACCCTTTCTGACCAGAAACATATCCCAAAAAAATACATTTTTTTGCTCTGACATCAAACTTGTCCTTTTGAGGACTAGTACCTGTCACATAACATAACCACCCAAATGCTCTCAAAGCATTATAATCTGGTGGTCTTCCAATAGCACCTCATATGAACTCTTCCAATTCAACATAGAAGATGGCGTCTTATTTATCAAATAAGTAGCATGAAGTATAGCCTCGCCCCAGAAAGTCTTAGGTAGATGAGCCTGTTCTAACAAACTTCTACAAATATGCAAAATATGTATGTGTTTCCTCTCTACCCTACCATTCTATTGAGGACTATATATACATGTCCTTTGATGAACAATGCCATGATCATGAAAAATTTGTTGACATTTGGAACCCACAAACTCTCCACCATTATCACTTCTAACAACTTTAACTGAAGTAGAATACTGATTCTCACCATTTTGAGAAAGTGAGCGTGTTCGATAAGGCCCCCAAACATCCACATGTAACAATTCAAACAATTTGTCACTATGACTATCATTTATAGGAAAATGAGTTCTAGTCTGCTTAGACTGAGCACATGCATTATAAGTATCAAAGAAATTATCAACGTCTTTATTCATCAATCTTAGTTTCTTGGCAACACCAATTGAAGGATGCCCTAACCTATGGTGCCAAATTTTTGGACTAACCATAGTATTCATACAATAGATTTTTTGGGTAATGTTATTCAACAAAGAAACATACTTGTCTACCAAACAGGATTAAAAGAATCTTTATCAAGATAATAGAGACGACCAACTGCTTTTCCCACTGCCAGCAAGTTTTTACTCCTCTGGGCTTGTAAAACACAAATTTCAGGATAAAAAGTGAAAACTCCACCATTTTTTTTCAATAGTCTATTTATTGACAGCAAGTTATACTTGCAAGATGGCAGGTAGAAGACATTTTTCAAAACTTTCCCATGAAGGCTAATATCACCCACAAATCTGACACATCTAGCTATTCCGTCTGGTAATTGAACATTACACTTTCTTCTCAAATGAGCTAAGCCATTGAATACGCATCTATTTCCAAACATGTGTGTACTAGCTCCTGTATCCACTATCTAACAAGAATTCTTCACATCATACTCATCAACAAGAGCATTTAGTTTAGAAATATTACCAGCAAAAGTTGTAGCAAAATTCATCTGTTCATCAGTCTGGATCTACTTCCCTTTCATGAGTTCAGTTAGTTCCTATTGTATCATTTCTCTCATACAGTACATACTTCTGCTACTTTTGTCTTCAGCAGAGTCCTCCCGATCATCAAAATGTGTCTCAGCCAAGTTTGCAGTAGCATCTCTACCTCCCTTCTTCTTTTTTTGTTTCTTAAGTTTCATGTACCATTCAGGATAACCATGAATCTTGAAGCACGTGTCTTTAGTATGCCCTTACATTTTGCAAAAAGAACAATACTTGTCCTCCTTATCCTTCTTATAATCCTTCTTCTTAGTGTTATGTTTGCCAGAAGTAATATTCCGTTGAGTATTAGCAGCAACAGCCAATAATGCAGTCCCTTTAGTAATGTTAGGATAACTCTCAACTACTTGTTTTTGCTTTTCAACATTCATCAACATAGAATAGACCTTGTCCAAATTAGGATAAGCATCCATCATTAAGATTTGATTTTTCATATGACTATAAGAATCATTCAATCCCATTAAAAATTGAATGATCTTTGCATTTTCATTCAACTTCATTACTTGTCAGAAACATCACATGTACACTTTCCACAAATGCACTAAGGCACTGGAACAATGCATTGTAGCTCATCCCACAATCTGCACAATTTAGTGAAATACATCAAAAGACTAGTATTCCCTTGAGCAATATTCCCAAGATCATGTTTCAGTTGATATTCCTGAGGTCCAGTAAAGTCACCAAACCGCTTCTCAAGCTTATCTCATAAATCTTTAGCAGAAGAAACATACAGGAAAACATCATGTAATTCTGGAGTCAAGGAATTTAAAATCCAATACTTAACCATGGCATTAACGCTCATCCATTCTTCAAAATCATCTGCATCTTTAGCTGGCATCTTAACCTTGCCAGTTACGAACCCTAATTTGTATTTCGCAGCCAACGCCTTCCTCATTGATGTGCTCCAAGTTCGATAATTAAACCTATTGAGAGGAACAAAAACTAGATTCACACCAGGATTATCAGACTTCTTCAAAGTCATCAGAGCTTTCTTGAAGCCAGCTCTTCGTTCATCACCAACCTCTATTGTTGCGTAAGCACAGAAAACAATCAATCCAAACAAGAGCAAACCAGCAAAAAATCAGTTTGAATCAACTGAACAAGAATCACTTCAGCTACAACCAACTGAGAAAGAATCCATGAAATTTGTAAAATCCAGATCTAAATCTCGAAGAAAATGGTTACTAGCTTTGATACCATGTTGAGAACGAAACAGAGCAAGAAACAGATGAGGGAAAAATCGCTTGGTATTTCATTCCATGTATAAGTCTTTATATACAGAAAAAGATAAGCACGTGTTGTAGTGTTACTAAAAGAACTAAGTAATAAACTGTTAACTACAATACTTACAGCAACTATTTACAACCAATTAAATATATATACTCTTCATAGTTTATGCGTAAGTTCAGGAGGAACAATGAACTAACATCAGCTGGGAGAGAAAATATAGGTAGTATTGCTAAACATTCATCTAAGAATGAAGATTACAATGTACGAGATTTAATAAGAATGAATTCCTGATACCTGAGGGAGCGGGAGTTAGAGGATGACTCCATAGGTGTGAATAATTTTTCATACGAGACCATATTCCTGACAACCATAGAGTTGGGATTACAGCCATACATTTGGAAGGCCAAGTTCAAGAATGATACCCGTTAGTTTTGAAAAATAGATTTTGTAAAACCTTCCACAATGGAAGTTGATGCGAATGAGGCAAGTATAAGGATAATCCTTTAATAAAAACAAGCATCCCATTGGATTTCTAAGTAAGACACTAACAACAAAATATTTCGGGCTTTTCACATATAAGAGGAAGTTCTTAGTGGTCATCAAAGTTGTCAAACAACAGTATCATTATTTAAATGGGAGATCATTCAGGATATAAACAAACTATTAAAGCCTCAATTGCCTATTGGAGCGAAGTATTACCACTCTATTTCAATAAACATTGTTGCCTAAGCTATGGTTATTGAAGTGGGTGTTTTATCTCAAATAACAACTATAAATTTTAACCTTAACAATATTGTAGGATCATTCCAATTTACTTAATAAAATTAAACAAAGCTGAGAAGAAGATGCTATTATTCAAGATTTAATCAAGAAGTTAGAAAGTAAGGAATTATGTTAAGGTATATATGAATTGATTGGTGGTTTGTTTTAGCAAACATTTAAGAGATAAATCAATATCTATGGCCTATGATATTCCTTAAGGTGGTCATTCAAGAGTCACGACAACAATTAAAAAGGTACAAACCATGTTTTGTTTTACTGGAAGAGTTTGAGTAAAGATATCAAAAACTTTGTGCGAGGAATGCTTAACATTTCAAAAAGAGCAAACATGACCATGTTGCATACTTTGGACTACTATAACCTCTTTTAATACCTAAAAAATATTGTTGAGTGATCTTTGTAGTGGTAGATAGACTTAGTAAATACTATCATTTTATCACCATCAAATGTTCATATATAGTTCCAAAAATTGTACATGTTCTATCAATCATATTTTTTAGTTTTATGGAATGTCAAAAGTTATTGTGAGTAATTGAAATTCTCTATTTTTAAACACCTTTTAGCAATAAACATTCAAGTTGCAAGGATCAATATAAGATTCTACACCATTTATTAACCATAATTTGATGGACAAATTGGAGTCATTAGTAAGATCCTATATGAGATATATCTATAAAGTCAATTCAAAGCAATAGTTAGATTGGATTTCTATAGCAGAATGGTGGTACAACACTATCTATCATATAGCCCCTAATTCGACTCCCATTGAGGTTCTCTATAACTACCATTCTTTTATATATTTTCTTTATTTTTTTGAATTGCAAGATCTTAAAGTTGAACCTATCAATGAAAGATAGGGAGGTAGCTCTTTTGGTTGCAAAATTCCATCATCAAAAGGCACAACATCAAATGGAACAACAAAAAAATAGAAAATTCAAGACGAATATCATTAAGTGTTTTTAATTTTCATCCTTATAACCAACACTTAGTATGAAAGAGAGTTCATCACAAACTTTTTTCATTATATTATAAACCCTACCATATTATAGAAAAAAAATAGAAAGGCTACATATAAGCTTCAATTGATGGTATAATCCTTAATTCATCCCATATTTTAAGTCTCACAACTCATAAAAGTATGATTATGAATTTGAACCTTTATTTATGGAATTGTCAACATTACTCAAAATTGTAAACCGAGCTCCAATGATTACACTAAAACGAAGAATGATTAGATGTTATAATAAATCATTCACACAAATATTAGTACAATCGTCAGATGGTTCTGCAGAAGGAGTAACTTAGGAAACACTATTTGTGTTAGAAATTCACGAGTGAAGTAATCCCACATCAAAAAGAGGCATCAAAATTAAATGAATTATATACAAAGACAGAATTCATAACTCATTACCTTAAAGTTTTGGTCTAAGACATGATGTCCTGGTTATATACGGGCTTACTTGGATCCCATTTAATTTCTCCCTGGGCCCCCTCAAAATCCATTAATGCTATCATAGCTAATTTGACATAGATATTTCATAGATTTGGATCAGATGAACCAGTGATTTATGATTTGACTTAAATGACCACTTTTAAGGAGGAGATGTCTGGTTGTGAACAAAGATTTTGAAGAGGAAGACAATGTTATGAGGAAAAAAAAAGGACGAAGAAGGAACACAGGAAACAAAGAAGAATTAAATAAAAATTATATTTCACTAAAATTACCTTAATTATATCCACTAGTTCACTAATGTGGCTGGCTAACAAACTTTTGAACACGTTTCATGTATCTAAAAAAGAAAGGATGTGTTTAATTTGTAGCTGTTGGAACGAACTTATCTGTAGCGAATTAGAAATGAAAAACGTCTCTCTTTTATTTCATTTTTCTCTTAGTATACTTCTGAAAATTTTCTTCTTCCCGACCTCAATTCACTTAAAAGTCTTCTTTTACTCATTTTTTGGCAACACATGAGCAACTGAAGCTAATGGGGTTTAGTGCAAGTCGGTATTAATTCAGAGAGTAGGAGGAAATGTGTGTTGAAGCCAACGTCCATCTAGGATAATCATAAAGAATGCAGAGAAGGGTATGGGGAAGAGCATTCATGTCCGATAAAGCAAGGCTTCCCAAGTGGGCTATATTGCCTTTCCAAGAAACTGGGTAGCTTGAAACATCGTTGGTACCTATGGCCAGAATTCTGTCACGCAAGCCTTTGTAATCTTGATAATAAACAATCAAGTTTCATCACCAATCAGAAGTAGATAATGAACAACATTCTTCCATTAAGGTTGCTCTTTCCAATTCCAAGCTTTTCTTATGGAAACTTCTGCAGTTCTTTGTTGACTATAAGTCGTAACATGATACGGTATGAACCTATAACCTTGCAAGCTTCATGTCTTTAATAGCAAGATGGACCTATTAACACAATTTGTTTTCCTCCTACAAACTGTATCACCTTAAAGTTTTTTATTTTCTAACACCATCAGCAGAAGAACTAGAGATTACGGCATACACAAGTTCTTGAACTTAAACTCGAAATATGAAGTTACAACATCTCGGTTATCCAGTCTTAACGACAAACTAGTGTAGCTTCTGAGGTGGTTTGCACGACTATGGACAACCAATATTGTTGCGGTGGAAATTATCCAAGTTGGTTCTTAAGTAGAGAGAATGTACTAATGCAAGAAGTTCAAAATACCAGTAATAAGATTCCTGTTCGAACCAAAAAGGATGAGAACTCTGTAAGAGTTCAAGGTTCTGATGGTTAAACCAATACAGGGAGAGGTCCTACGATAGTGTACCAGAGGAGAATTTATTAGAACAACTAAATGGCTGCTAATGGTGGGAGTATAGAGTAGATATACCCACTTTACGCACCAGTAACCTAAGTGGAATACTCAACTACGAATTATTTGATGCATATCCAAAAAACAGCGATGAAGGATTTCAGCAATATGATTGAACTAGAATTTAGAGCTGTGTTATCTAGTGCCAGATTAGCAGAAAGTGGGGTGTATGGGACGACCAATTAAAACAGTACTACTCTTCTTTAGCCATGATGTAACAGCAATGAGCAACAGAAAGCACAAGGCTTGTGGTCAAGGACGATTCTACAGATAGAAAACAAGCAAATCCAATGTCCTTCAGAAGCAATTACAAAACTTTATAAAGCTTAATGAATAGGAAATGCAATTTTGCCATCTAATCTATTGCTGTTCTGCTCTTCAGAAGGCTGCTAACGTACCCCCAGTTCATGGCGTTCTTCAGCGCCCTGCTTTTTCCACATGCAACCTATGGCGAAGCTTGTTTATCTATTTATATCAACACAGGCAGCATTCAATGTAATTCTTACCTTCCATGATAGGAGAGTTAGTTTCACACGAGTTCAGATACCGCAGTGCGGCAGAAAGTTCTTGCAGAAACAGAAATGTAAAAGAGATATCATAATAGCAGCCTAGATCAATTTGAAAAATTAAAGGGCAGAAGTTAAATAGTCATTTAAAAAATACATGCCGTACACTCAGAAACTTAAACCTGTGTGGTAAAGAATTTGCTGTGATTGCTACTTCTTTATCTTTCAAAGATACAGACAAAAGTAAGCCTAAATAGTAAACCTTTCACGTCAATGCAGAAACAGCTGGATGAATTTTCAATCAAACGAAAAGAATGATAACAACAAATGTTTCCCGTTGTCCCCTTTCCAGGCGAGCACCAAAATTCTTCTGTTGCATACTTGCATCTACAAGACCACTAAACGCAAACAGAAAAATTTTCGGCTGAGAGGAAGCTACACAAATTACAAAAAATAGTCAGGAGTTCTGCGTGTGGCATCAGGCTCTATCTGACGAGGTGCTGGGTCAAATTGAATGAAGTTCTGCTCCATATTCTCCCCAATCTCAAGTATTGCAGCCATATTCCCACATCGATAGCAGTAATTTGGTGCACTGAACACTGTGACAACATTCTTCTCCTGTAAAGATTAGTAGGATATTAGAAATAGCACTGGAACTTCCCATCCAAGACGAAAATTTTCTTCACTTGAACCCACAAACCTGGGACCAATTGTATCCTTCCATGACAAGCTGGTGAGCTCTAGAAACAAGAGCAAGCCCGTTTGTGTGGTTGAACTGCGAAGAGATATCCTGTCCAAAGGTGTATCCAGCTCCACGAGGAGAAATTCCCCACCCACATCGGTCATCCGGATCAGACCACAGGAGATCACACATTGGACCTTCATGAGGAACCTAATAACCACAGAATAACAAATAGCTGCCACTTACAAAGACACAAATATAGATTGCCTTTTTATTTCTTAAAACACCCAGTAAGTCATCTACATCACAATGTCAACTACATCACCTAGTCAACCAACTCATTCAAAGAAATATAGAAAATAAGAAACTATATCAAAATGCTTGCTCAAATATACTAGCATTTATGGTATAATATGTTCTTTAGCATACTCGTATTCATTCAATGGTAACATCAAACTAAAAGATTCTCATAGATACAAAATAATTTATTTGGACACAGTAAAACATTGGCTCAAGCAACTTGCTTACAAATAGAACTGCAATACAACATGATAAATGCCGGCATACCTCCTGTATACGATCCAGGGCACGAATATTATCTAATGTGTCTAAAGATGGAGAGAGACCACCATGCAAGCAGAAGATCTGTAATGAAATAATTAAAGGTGATTAGATGAGACCTTGTAGATCATTGAAAGTAATATCATGTAGGGTAATCATGTTAAGGCTGTGCTAAAGAATTAAAACCTGACTCTCGATCAAAGCTGTGAGAGGTAAATAATCAAAGAGGTCAGTGAAATATTTCCATATGTTTGCATTTCCATATTTCCTCAAACACTCATCATAAAATCCATACCTGAAAAGAAATTAAGCCGTTGAAAATAGCAACATTAATGAAATATGACCAGATACCACAAAAACGAAGTACAAGAACATAAGATTGTATCTTATGTCCCATTTTTCCTATCTAATATATTCTTTCGAAGGATCCAGAGTTGGAATCATTGCATCTATTCATTATTTATAACAGAAGAAGAAAATTCAGTTTGCTCTTTCCTCCAACACTTATATTCAGTTCTGCATATGATTGAAATGAGAGTTCTTACACTTGAGTTATCTGTCGACTCTCATGATTTCCTCTTAGAATTGTAATCCTATCTCTATATCGAACTTTGAGTGCCACCAAAAGAGTGACCGTTTCCACTGAGTAATATCCTCGATCTGCAGAATGCTCCATAAGGGTTAAAATATATATAGTAATACTATGATGCCTAGGAATAAAATAGAATTGAAGACAGAGGCAAACAATTTTACTTTACAAGCGGGATCCACAAAGGGACGTTTGAATCAGATAAAATATTATCATCCAAACTGAATATTCAAAGAAAGACGTACAGAATTACAGTGACATGGCCAGTTTACAAATCTAAAAATGTTTACCAAGTCTCAGTCATCTATTTTCAGCTAATCTACTTCAATTTAAAAGCATCCCTGAAAGATTACCATTTTAATGCTGGTAGCTCCAATACAATATCTATATAAACACTCGCCTTCAGGTCATATGCAACAATTTCAGACTTAACACTCGCATTCCTACCATGTCAAAGGTTCAAAATGTTGAAATTTGAAATTAACTTGACGTTCTGAATCTATAGAAACACCAAATTCTATCATTACCTAGTCCCAATTCATAGTACCATAGGTGGCAACGCCGTGTTTTGCAAACGCCTTATAGAGAAAAATTTTGATCAAAGCAGATCATTTTGTGCATGCAACGCAAGTACACTTGTGGGTCCACACAATTGGATATAGAGAACAAGCCCTCTCCACAGTTTTAATAACTCGTTTAAATGCCATAAAAAATAATTCCCAATGACAGATCTTCAAAATTGAAGCTCTCAGGCTTGCAATCTGAAATCTTATATAAAGCTCAGAACTGAGTTACATAAAAAATCGTTTTTTTCTCATTTCGAATTCACAACAAGAAATTCACAGGCCACCGACCTACGTAATCGCCCATGAAGAGGTAGTTGGTGTCTGGTATGCCGCCGCCGATACGAAAAAGCTCGACGAGATCGTGAAACTGGCCATGAATATCGCCGCAAACGGTGACAGGACACTTCACCGGCTGGACATTCCATTCCTCCACAAGGATCGCTCTCGCCTGCTCGCACAAGGTCTTCACTTCCGCTTCCGGCAATGGCTTGCACTGCATCAGATGCTCGATCTGACGGTCCAGATCGCCATGAGACGGCATGGTTCCGGTGTCTTCTTTCCTCTTTCCCTTGCCAATTCACAGGTTTGATTCAATTGGTGATTGTTGGGTAGTCTAGCTCATGGTGCAGATTCCAAATTAGGGTTTTTTTTTTTTGAGGGAGAAACGTAGAAAAGAAAGAGAAAGAGTGGTGGTGTTAGTTATGTATCGTCATTTCTTGGGCGTAATTTTGAAAATTTTCACTTTTAGCGCTGATTTTTGCTTTATTTATATTTTGTACCCGTTATTTTGTATTTCCTTACAATGCAGCCCCGATTCGGTACGGACGGCATTAATTCTTGCTCCTCGCCTCTCTATCGTACTAGTTTTGTGCCAATTTGGATTGACTTGTGCTAGTAGAGCTTTTATCGGTAGAACTTTTATTAGTAAAGTTGTTTTTAAAAAAGTTTTTCTAAAAAGCCAGTTAACTGTTTGACTATCATTTAAAAAAAGCTTTTTTGAAAGAGCTTCATACAGTAGACTATTTGACAACATAAAAATAAAAACACTTTTAATTTTAACTATATATTATTTTGTAATAAAAATTATTTATGCATATAAATATTATTTAAAGTATATTAATCAACATGCAAAGCAAAGTATATTAATTATTATATAATTTTAAACCATACGAAACATAAATGAAAATATATTTAACCAAATCTTTTATATGGAATATAACCAATGACGGAGCCCGAAATTTAAGGTAGGAGGGCCCAAATATTAAACTTTTAAGTTTTGGTGGGCCCAGTGCATCACTGACCCCTAAATAACTCCATCCTTTTATATATATATATATAATTTTTTCTAAAAATCTTGAGAGGCCCAATGCACCACTGGGCTCCATGTAGCTCCGTCGTTGAATATAACATAAGTAAACTAATATTGAAAATAAATATTAAAACATATAAAAAATTCAAATAATATTATATAAATCTCAAAATAAATATCCAAGTTGATTAAATAGTTAAATATATAATAAATTGGAAGATGAGTTTGTAGATATTGTGAAAATTATGTGTAAAATATATAGATAAAAAAGACTAAAAATAAGCTCATTAATTAATTTGAAAACTACCCAAAAACCCTTTTTTTAGCAGCTTCAAATAACTTCTTACAAATTTATATTTTAACTGCAAAAAAGTCATATCTATTAAAGAAATATTTTTTATTTTACAGTTAAGTACCCATTTTTTTAAAGACTTTTGTAATAAAAACAGTACATATTTACCTCCCAAAAATCCATCTAAACAGACATTTATTTTGATAGGTACGGGATCTTCTAGAAGCCCAGGTTAGAAAAGCTCAACCCTTGTTTTGAAATCAAGTTCAATTTGATAGGGATCGAATCCAATCTTCCAAAAGCCTAACTTGAAAGTTTGAAAACTCCAATCCTCATTTTGAACTTGAAGACAAGTTTAGTTTGATAAGCCTAATCTGGAAGTTCGAAAAGTCCAACCTTTGTCCTGATGTTATTTTACTGAAATTAATTAAAAAATAATGTAATTTTAATCTATAAATTTAATTGTAATTAATTATATTAAATTAGTGTTATTTAAATGTAATTTAAACGAATTTGAGTCAAATTTGAACTATATCAAAGTCTATTTGTTCTTTTTTTTCAAAATTAGTAAAAAAAGTTTATTTGTTTTAATTGTTTGTTTTGATTTTTAGTTTTGATTTCTTCCTATTTTCAAAATTAATGAAAATCACAAAAAAGAACTTTTTTCTGTTTTAATCATAATTTGTTTTACCATTAACTAAATATATATTATTTATTATTAATAATAGTAGATAATTTATTTAAATATTATATTTAAAATAAGTCAAATCAATTTACTCTGTGCACAAAGTTTCTTGCTTTTTGAGAGTCGGGAGAAGGTCATTAATATATGTAACCTTCTTTTTGTAATTTTTTACAAAGAACTTGTTTTCGTGATTCAAACCTGTGACCTTATGATAATAAAGGAACAATTTTTATCTGTTGATTAATTAATTTTAATCAATTTAATATTATATTTAATCGATTACAATTAGCTATTAACAAATAATTTATATAATTTTTGTTATTAAATTAAATTAAATCAAATAATTAATTATTAATATATATTTAAATTAAAAACTTCAAAACATATAAATTTCAATTAAATTAGATTTAATAATTAAAATATATTCAAATTAAATATTAAATTGTAAATATAATTAAAATTTTAATTTAATAATATAAATAAATTTTATTCAAAATATTCATAAATATTTTATAACATATTAAAATAAATTTAATTAAATAAAAATAAATTATCTTTAAATTTTATCTAATATGTAAATTATTATCAGTAATAAAATTATAATTATATTGATATTAATAACTAAAATTATTTTTATACAAAAATTAAAAATCATAATAAATTATAGAAGGGTAACATTCTAGATGACTTAATCACCAACGCATTTATGACTATGTCAAGAAAAACACTCTTTGAATGTTCAACAATGCAAAACAAAAACAAAAAAGTAAAAAGATATTTTGTTTTCCTCTCTTTTTTGTCATTGCGTAGATAGATGTTGTTATTTTTGCACTTTAGTCCCGACATTTGGGACTTATTTTCTTCCTCTGCCCTCTTTGTTTTGAAAATTGGATCGGATCAGTCAGTTTGACTGGTTCGACCGATGACCAGTTGGCTATTCAGTTCGGTTCACCCCTAAAAATCGGTTCTCAATTAAACCAGTAAGAACCGGTCAATTGACCGGTCGGACGGGTCCGATCTGACCTCGGATTCAATAATTTTTTATTTTTTATTTGTATTTTTTATAATATTATTAATATTATATATAATTATTGCATAATTATGACGTCACATCGAATCGGTCGAACCAGTCAAACCGGTGATTAATAAAGTCTCCGGTTTAATGGTCAGTCCGGATTTTAAAACACTGTCTGCCCCTTACTTTTTTGTGCTTCATGCAAACAAATCAACCCATCTTAAAAGCAGCCATTAATTCTATAAATAATTTTTT
>JANZLX010000007.1:19704185-19720487 GCA_025531955.1 Erythroxylum orinocense | reverse complement strand
CAATTGAAATCGGATTCAGAATACCTTAATTCCTTTTTCTGGAGTTAAACCTTAATTTATTACATATGTAATAAATCCAAAAAAATAGAAAAAAGGTTTATAAATTTCTCGAACCCAGAAACTGACCCAAAACACCCCGGGGTACCTTACGAGAAATTTGAAAATTTTGGGGTTTTTTTTAAGGAGCTGTAGCTGTCCGTACAACTGACGTCAGCCGCCGACGTAATTGCTGATGTCGGTGCGCGTGGCCGCTAGCCGCGCGGGGCCAGACGCCCTCCAGCTGGGTCTGGCACGTGCCCCAACGTGCATACGCGCGCGATACTATGCGCGCGTGCATCACACGAGCTCCACGTGTCGCCCATCGGTCCTCGCCACGTGTCCACCGCTTGGACGGCCTGGATGGGCGCATGCGGGGCACGTGCTCGCCGTTCCATGAGGGCACTGCGATTGCACGTGTTGCGCTCCATGTGGAGCGACGTGTCACGCCGCGATTGGCGCGTGCGCCACACGCGCCAATGCGGACACAACACTCCCGTGTCCTGTAGCACTGTTGGGCACATGTGGCACACGCGCCTGACGTCCACCGTCGTCTCCGATGCCGGGGACGATTTTCGACATCCCAGAAGTCCGTTTTTTGCTTCGTTCAGCCCGTTTTCGACCCTTTTTTGTAGCTAACATTATGTAAACTACTTTTACGTAATTAATCATGCAAAAAAGCTGAAAACGAATCAAAATCAATGGAAAACCAAATGAGATGAAAAACTGAAAAACTTTCGTTTCCGATAATCCAATCATGTAACCGCTTTGATACCACATGTTAGTACGTAGAGGGAACCTTATTACATACCCCAGGGTCCTATAAAAGGATCAAAAAATGAAGGTAATGCAGAATACCTGGATTCGGATCCATCTCTGATTCCGATGCCAATTTCGAGCTCCAAATGCCTCTGAATCTCCCGGGTCCTTTAGCAGAAAATGCTCACCGATTCACAGGCAAGGCCTTTCTACAGTTTCCTCAAATCCCGAACGGGTCAGGAACCTTATGCTCGAAAATCCTCTTCTTGAGTAACTACAGGAGACCTTACCTTTATATAACTTCCATATCGAGCTTCCCCATCACAAGGCCGATATGGATTCGTTCCATACTAATCAGGATCCATTTTCTACCCGAACTTCGACCCATTGATTTAGATCATTTATTAGGCCACTTAATTATCTTTATATGGATCAAATTACGTAACTTAACCGGTAATTTATTTAAAACCAAAATTGCAATTAATGTTAATCCATCTTTATGAGACATTGGCAAAATTGCCCCTATAAATAAAAATATCTAACAAAAACAAGTGCATTTATTCGTTTCTTTATGGAGCTGGCTTGAGGAAATGCCCATTAGAACATACTTTCGTGAAAACCAATGATCCTTGTAATATATTATTATTGTTTCCTTATATCCACAAAATAATCTAAAAAAATTGAAGAGTTAAAAAATCATATGTAAGACTTGGGGTAATGCCATGTTATATGTAGGATTGCAATTATATGAACACTCTAGTTGAGGTTGGTATAAGGTTGTCTAAGGATGGAGAAGGGCTTTTTTTTAATCCAACTTGTACAAAGCCGAACATCTCTTCTGGTATCATCTTTGATTAGTATATTTATAGTGTCTCCTCGTTAATACCATATACATGTTGTTAGGAGGATTTTGAGACACCTGAAGGGTACTTATGATCATAGTTTATTTTATTCTTCATCTTACTGGTTAATCGGGGATCGCCTCAAACTATCGAGACAAACTGGTTCTAATATTATATTAGAAAGGCCTAACTCACTCCAAAAACTAGCTCAAGAGGAAAAGGTTTGCACAATATTATAAATTCTTGAATGTCCTCATAGTTGTCCAATGTGAAATTCCTGACAAGTAACACGGTCAATCTATGAAATACATTATATTATTGCATCCTCAACTGCTTTTCAAGTGGTTTGTTTATGTAACATGATAATCATATATACAATCCAATTGAAGAGCTAGTGTAAATTTTCATTAATAATGTCTTGACAATTAACTTAGCAAACAACCCAATCATAGAGGAAAAGAGCAAATACATAAACTTACGTCTTCATCTCTTGAGGGATCTATTCAAAAAAAAATTGAATTGAAAAGTTGCAAATCTGAAGACCAAATGATCGACACCCTTGTTAAACCATTGAAGTATATATGATGCTTTTGTCAATTGAGGAGTGCTCGATAAATTGTCCTTCCAAATCAGTATTAAAAGTAATGTTACAAATACCGTACTAGACTTGATACCATACCAGATTCTGGTATGATACTGTACTGGTACCTTTCAATATTGGATACATTTAAGACAACTTTTAAATTTATAAAATAATCCTTAAATTTTTTTAAAAATTGCAAAATAATCATTCAATATTGTGCTGTATAGTTTAAATAAACCTTGTCTCAAAAAATCATAATAATAGAAATTTAAACTAACAACAATTTATTTATTTTTCTTAATATTATTTTCACATATTCCACATATAAATAATAACCATAATTAATATGAAAAACATTATTTTAACATCATAGAAATATAAAATTAATAACAATACAAAGTATTTAACATATTAAAATTTTATCATATAATAAATAATAATTACATCAAAATAACAAATAAAAAGAATAATTATTATCAATAATAAAATATAATTTCTATCCTAATATTTAATATTTAATAATAAAAATATATATTTTTATCTTAATATTTAATTGTTATTAACAATAAAAATATTGTTATATTTATATTAACAATTTTAAAAAGAAATACAAAAATTTGAGGCCTCTTAATTTTCATTTTAACATATTTTTAATTATTCTTTGTAGAAAAAAATATAACTATTATTTATTATATGAATTTAAATATTATATTATTAATAATAAAACAAGATGATGATGGTGAAGAAGAGCGAGGGTGAGAGTACGAGAAAAAATAAAGAGAGGGAGAAGAAAGTAGCATAGCCGAGTCAAAAGATATAGACTGGTACAGGCCGATATTTAAACTTACTACCGAAATATCTCATTTTGTATTATTTTCTGGTCAGGATTCATTACCCTTATTAAAAGGGAACATTAGTGTTCATTTTCGTTTATGTGTTATGCTTTTTTCAATTTGTTTGTTTCATATTAATTTGGTAAGCTATAATCATGCCAAGTCAATAAGAAAATATGCACATGGTGATATTGTTTTTATTGGTAAAATTACTTTTCACGTCTCAATCTATTTGCTCTAATTTTATTTTCTGTCACTGATGCGACAAAAAATAATTGACAAACTCAACTAAGGAGATGCTTGATTAAGGGGTATAAAAATAAATCAATAAGTAAGGAATGAACGATAATAGTTAGTTATTTATTATGATTGATTTAATAGTTTTTTCATACTCTAATTATTAATTAATTTTTTTAATTTTTTAATTAATAATTGAGGTATGAAAAACTATTCAATTAATCATAATAAAAATTAAAAATAATTAAAAAATAAAAAATATTAGTATTTGCATGAATCAAAACCATTCCTCCCATATAATTAATTAAAATATAATTAAAATGTAATTAATTAAAATATAAAATATAAATAATTGATTAAGATTTAATTAATTAAATAAGATAAAATCTAATTTATTAATTAAAATATAATTAATTTATTAATTAAAATATAATTAAGATGCAATTAATTAAAATATTAAAATATAATTAATTATTTGAATAATTAATTAATTAATTAATTACAATATAATTAACTAAAATATTATTCATTAATTACTTAAAATATAAAATTATTTGCATTATCAGAGGAATGTAGATTGTATTAAACTATATTACTTGATTTTACGATATCAATGAAATGATGGATATTATGATTATGTCGATGAATTCTACAATATTTTAGATGATTAAATTATATTTTGAAGATATTATGTAATTAATGCAAGAAAATGCATGAGTATTTTTTTTCTTCTTGAAGAGCTATTGGAAAGGAAATGCTGCAATATACTTAATTTTAAACATTATGTCATTGTAAATAGGATGCATAAGTTAAATATAATCACTTAAAATATATTTAAAAATTGATATAAAACAAAAATTTAATAAATTTTTATTTTTCAATATTTTTAACAAACCAATCATTGCAGTAATCATTCCTTTGTCTTAACTAATCATAATTATAATAATTATATTTATTCTCATTCTTCGTTACATTCATTCTTATTCTCGATCTTATTGTCATTGTGCTGCCCTAATTGATCGTTGAAATACTTGAGGCAACGTTTAAACAAGATATATAATCGTGAGATTTGAATACAAAACCTCACAGACGAAAATCCTGTTTTGTATCCTCTTTATCTTTCCTATTTAGCTTATGTCATATGCAAATGCAGTAAAATGACAACTACTTAACAAACAAAATCCCAACCTTGAAATGACAAAAGAGAAACAGAAAGTTGTAGTCCTACTGGGCCATGCATACAGCCTTATTACAAATACGGAAGTTGTGTACTTGTCAAACTTACGGGTAAAATGGCTCTTCAAGTAGGTCAGGGAAATCCAAGAACATCTCTGTTTCCCTATCCAATATGGATTCAACAAACGAAGCATGAGAGGCCATGGTAGATGGAACTTGAAAACTATTGCTTGTGGCTGAAGGGTTGTTTCCTTTTGCTTCAGGACTGTTGTTTTTCTGACGATTCCCGCAGGGGACTTGAACTTGTGGACATAGATTCTGATAACAATCTTGCTCCAGGTTTAATGTATTCCTGGATGAGAACTCCTCTGGGATGTCTTGTCCTTGCTGATCAGCTTGGAAAAATGCATCTTCAAGAAGGAAGTCATGCCAACTAAAATTAAGTGGGGCTTTTTCTTGAGCAGCTGTAGAGCAAGTGGAGGAACAAGATGATGATGCCGATGATAATGAGCCTTCCTGAAGGAAAGGTTGCGAAAAACTCTCAAACTTGGAGCAACTTGAGGCTTCCGTCACCAATTTTATAGCTTGTAGCTGATCAAGAAGATCGAATGCATAATTCTTGTCAGGCTCATTGTTGAAATTGTTGCTCAAGAAACACTCTTGGATGGGTTCCATCTTGGGTGGTCTCATTGATGTCATCAAACGGTCGTTGATATTTGGAACTCGGTCTGGATTGGAGGCAGTAGCGTTCTTCACATCACGGTTGAGCAATCCGATTCCGTTTCCAGATTTTGGGAAGCAACTGATGTTTCCATAGTCCGCTAGAATTTGAGAGAAGGGCTTGTGAGTAACTGGGTCAATTCCCATGTCAGTGAGCTTCTTTCTTAGCTTGGTGTTCCAATAGTTCTTGACATCATTGTCTGTTCTTCCGGGCAGTTGCTGGGCTATGATAGACCATCTAGAAACACAACACATTACAGTAAAGAGGGACAGAGTCATTAATTTTTGAACTGATAAAGCTACAGTCTATTGGAACAGTTGCAATCACTTCATGCATGGTTGTCAGGTCAGTTTAAGGTTGTCAAAATTTTCTTATTGTCTTCGACAGGATCTCAAGTTTGGAAGTGAAAGTTATTTTTCGTAACAGTAAGCTTAGGAAAACAAAACTAGCAGGACCTCTTCCCAAGTCAATGACTTACGGAAAAAGCATAATCTCTATGAGAGACCTAGGAAGCAGGTTAGAACGAAGCTTCATAACAAAATTGAGTGAGATGACTCTAAAATCACAATGAATAAAAGCCTGTAACTGTGAATACAAAGTTTTCTTTGGAGTAGTATGATCACTTTACTAGCACGAATTTGCTGAAATATTCAGAAAAAAAAACTCAAATCTAATTTAACTAGATTCATGACTAAATGGTGAAATTAGCTTAAATGCAACTTATCTCAAACTAAATTCATGACTAAATGGTGAGATTAGCTTAAATGCAACTTATCTCAAGTTACAACCCACGCACCTGCTACCAATGGCTGCGTGAAGCTTAATTATCAATTCCTCTTCTTGGGGTGTGAAGCTGTCATGTTTGAGATCAGGCCTCAAGTAATTAGTCCACCTAAGCCTGCAACTTTTTCCACATCTCCTGAGTCCTGCAGAATATGCTCACATACAGTATACAAGTCACAGGAGATCCAAAATGGTTAGTATAATCGCTGCAAAAACCGTGAAACTTGAATCCAACTAAAATTATCATTTCATGACCCTAAATTACCTGCTTTCTTTGGTACAGCAGTCCAGTTTCCTGTCCCATGCTTGGAAACATAAGCGAGTATCTTTGCATCTTCCTCGACGGTCCAAGGACCCTTTCTCACATTGAGCTTGTCACAGCATGGAGTTCTTACCATTTTATCTGATAAGGAATAGAAGTATACAAGTTTGGAAGAAGATATAAAAGGAAGGTGATGATGAGAGATGCAACTTCGAAGTTTCTTTACCAAATGCTCTTTGAGAGATGGAGAGATGCAATACAAGAATGAGTTAAACGTATGACAAGTCTGGAGGCAAGAAAAGCATGAAGCTCTTGGAATTCACTATTTTGCATGATGTAAACCTCTTCTGGTATAAACACACAGAGTGACCACTCTGTCTCTCTCTTTCTATCTGGAGTCACCATACTTGTATGCTTGGCTCCAAGAGCATTGTGTCAGGTTCGAATCGGGTGAATTTTCTGGTTCAGTGTAGTGTTAATCTAAGTAAAATAACATAACATGCTGATTGACAAAGAATAATTAGTTGCTTGTGTAAAAAGGAAATGACTTGCTATATAGTTTCTAATGATCACAAGTTTGACAAGAGCAACTATTTTAAAGTTAATATCCAACTAATCCGATGAAGAACCCACCAAATGGAACTGTTAAGACATTCTTGTAGTCCAATCATCAACTAATTGGGCCTGACAATTATTCAGTTATCATAAAATCAATCAAACAGTCGAAAAGAAAAATATACTAAATCAGTGTATAAAACCCTTCGAATGAAAGATGAGAAATATGTGACTAATGATGTATAACATGATTTTTGGTCTTAAGAAAGAGAAACGAAGTTGAGAAAAAGAAGTTATATATTTGTGTATGTTTAAATTATTATATGATGAAATTATTTATATATTTGTGTATGCTTAATAATATGTTATTGTTACATAAGTTAGCATCCTTCCTCAAACTCATAGCAGTAACGAGATAGATATCTTGAGTTTGAAAACAAGTTCTTGAAATTATAAGCTGAATGAAATTTAATGAAAATATATACAATTTGAGACTATGATAAGGACAAATTGAATAGTGTCTTGAGTAATTAATATGGTGTTGCATAAGGTGATAATCAATTTCAATATATTTAGTACACTCATAGAAGACATGAACAGTTTAGGAGAATGTGATTATTACAAAGGAGAGATGTTGCACAAGAGGAGGAATAACTCATATCTTGGACCAATATGGTTCAAGGAGTATAGATATTGTGTTTGTAAGAACTTGATATTCTACTTTTGTGCTAGATTGAGGGATAAATGTTTGTTTCTTGTTGGGGCGTACTGAGGAAGAAACAATAATTAGTAGTGGAGTATTGATTAGCTAGATATTTAGCCTAGTCAGTATCAAAGTATGCTCATAACTCTAATAGAAATGAATGAAAAAAAGTAAAGACTGTCAAAAAGAGTACCTCTGATATATGAAATGATATAAAGGATAACAGAGAAGTGAGGGATATGAGCTGCTAACATGAATTGGTTGATAATGTGAATAGTATGGGCAATATTAGGATAGAAGATAGTGAGATACATGATATTGTTAATTAATTAGCTAAGTATTATTATTCAGGAGAGTTTCATCAATAGCAGAAAAATAAACATTAGATTTAAATGGAGCATTAGTAGTGTCAAAGTTAGTGTTAGCAGAACGAGAGATAAGATCAATGACATATTTTACTTATGACAGATAATACCCATATTCATCAAATGAAACTTTAAAACCTAAAAAAAATCATATTTTTCAAATCTTTCATCCCAAACTATTGATATAGAAAGGATTAAGAGTGAAAATATCATAAATGTCATCACTAATATTTATCATTTCGCAACATAAAGGCGAAGAAAAGTGTGACCTTAAGTTGTTTTACGAATGAACAAGGTATGATCATATGAGTTGGACTAAAAACTAAGAAGACCAATAGTAGAGCTAAATTTGGCAAACTAGGCTTAGGGAACTTGTTCTAATCTATACAGGGCTTTGTGAAGGTGATAAACTATAAGTAATGGCTAATTATAACCAATGAGGTTGCATGTACAATTCTTTTATAAGATCTACATTAAATAAGACATTCTTGAGGTCCATATAAAATAATAATCAATAATTGCTAGTAGCAACTACAATAAGTCTATGATTTATAAGATCAAATGTCTTCTTATAGTTGATACCATACTCTTAGGTAAATCCTTTAATAACCAGTAAGAAATTGTATCATTTAACTAATTCATTAGCTTGAATCTTGATTTTGTAACCTATTTGGAACTAATAATAGATTTATTTGGAGGTATGTTAACCATTATCCAAGTATTGGTGCTAGTGAGCGCTTATAATTCTCCTTTCATTGCTTTTTTTTTTTTTGTAAAGTATCATAGCTTGCCTTACGATAGGTGCAAGGTTAATATAGAGAGATAAGAGTGGATTAAACATGAAAGCAGTAAAAGTTAGACAGAGAGGTGATTTACTCGATTGGTATATTAAGGAATAAGAAGTTTTGATGCTTGATTAGATGGATAAGGATCATTTAGAGGAGGTAATGGGTCCACAGTTGATGGAGAATTGATAGGATCAGGTGTAAGTTATATTGAACTATTAGAACTCTTAGAAAGTGATCCTATAAGAGAAATATCAGGCAACAAGGATATGGTATAATTGGAAAAGAAATGATGAGAAGTTTCATTATCTCAAAATTTTGAAATACCTCAAAATATCTTATATTTTTAGAAGCTTACATATCATGAGATACCAAGTCTTTAAGAAAAAGGATCCCAATACCTATACCCTTAATGATGTATTTCATACCTTAAAACACTACAAGAAATAACTCATTTACTGACGGTACGTTTTGTCGGGACTTAAAAATACAGACGAAAATAAACGACAGCCAAAATCGTTGTTATATACCTACGAAAATTGGCTAATGTTTCTGTCGGTGTATTAACAACGACGCACAATACTTTACCGATGGATAATAGTCCTTCGATATATTTTACCGATGAAAATTGGTTAACATTTCCGTCGGTGTATTAACAATGGTGCACAATACTGTACTGACGGATAATAGTCTGTCGGTATATTTTACTGACAGAAGAGATTGCAAATAACCGTCAGTAAATCAAAGTTAATATCATTGAGAAGTTGATATAGGTACCGACGGAAATATAAACCCCGTCACCAAAAATATTATGATATCGGCGGTTCGGTGGCCATCAATACAACTAATTGCATGCCTACACCGATGGGAAGCGTAATACCGTCGATAAAACAATTTACATTACCGACGGTATGAGAATGTCCGTTGGTAAATACATTTACTCTTACCGACGGTATTAGAGGGTTCGTCGGTAATAAGTTTGAAGACATTTTTAAACTATACCGATTTCATAATCTTGTGATAAATGCATATTTTCAAGAGTTTTCACCTATCTATACATACTAAATTAATTTGTATATATATATAATTTATTTAATTAGAAAATTAAATGATGATATAGAGTTAAAAGAATTTAAATTGATTTAAATTGATAATAAACACATTAAGGTGTACATAAATTCTTCTGTTTGTAATTGAAACATAATGAGTAAGACTATCTAAGGTCGTGGTGATCGCGGGTGGGTCCTCTTTAAGCCTCCCCTTCAACTATTTCATCTCCTGTCTCAGCTGAGTCATCTGCTCCATCTCCTCTCTCATCTTAGCCATTTGCTCCATCTACTCTCTCATGCGAACCATCTGCTCTCTCATCCATTGATCCTGTTCTCTCATTTGTTGATCCATCTGCTCCGTCCGCCCCTCTTCCAAATGTGCTATCTTCTCCATCAATGTTTGCACTGTGGCCCGAAGCTCGATGACTTCGTTACTTTTCGTTGGCCTAGTAAATGTTGTTGTACTGGACATGGAAGATTGCGAATAACATGTGTTTGCATATGAACCTAGGTCGAATATCTTGCCACGACGGTCCCTACCACCCACAGCTTCAAGATACGTATAGGTTGTTCCTCCTGATACTGTCACTGAATGGTTTGTTGTAATTGGTCCTATAAGGAAGCAATGTTTACATTATAAGGAAGGTATCATTATTAAAACATTTTAAAAATGCATTAAGTTGACATACATTCAGTTCTCTACATCGGTTGTTGATGAATGTTACACCGTCATGCTTCTTTGTGTGAGTGTGCAAAAACAACTGAATAGGTGTAGGCTTGATGCCCAATGACTATTCCTACATGAATAACCTAAACTTTTAGATGTGAACTATAATTTATAAAAATTTCGGCAGAGTTTCCTCTATTTGTATGATATTTGCCCCCTGTTGAACAAAGAAAATAACTCAACACAACCATAAATAGCACCAAACATTTATACCATTATCATTATCTATAGTACAACAAAGCAAAATATTTACAAAATAAGTGTAAAGTTGAGATACTTACAAGTCTATGTGTATGCTCGTGGTGGGTTATTGATCCTTCCGTATGTATGGGAAGACTCTCTCTACCCGGGCCTCCACGTTTGTTGGCCGAGTTACGCCTTGATATGGACATTGCTGCAGGTGATGCCCAATACTCCAGCCAATGACTCCAAATTTCCTCCGAAATATAACGGGATCATGCATTAGCCTTGTGTATCGCGTTAATAAAGTCGTGATAATGTGTACACACTCGTTTCTCCCATATTTTATATATACTCGTGTCCAAACAAGATTCCTAGAAAAATTCTTTATGAATGAAGAAGAAAAAAAGACTATTACATATAATGTAATACCATTTATCTAATTAGACTATATAAATCAATATAAAAAGGAAATAAATATTTATTGTACCTCAAACTCCTGAAAGTAAAATTGTTTTATAGCCTCAGATATATTCTTCCACGCATAACCTTCAAGATCAATCCTTTGCTTAAATATGGAAGTCATATGTCTAGAACTCATTCCAGACGGAACCAACCTAAAATAAGAAGTAATTTTAGTCTAGAAAAGAACTGAAACACCTAAGGCTTAAGCAAACAAATAGTGATTAATGTTATTTCACTTATTGTTTATTGATAATTGTCATATACTTTCTCCCATCATCTCCCACAGATCCAGGTTGGCGGACCTCTCCTCCATCCACCAAAGAGATATTGGATGATATATGAGTTGGCGAAGGGGATGGTGTAGTATGAGGAGCAAGAGGTGATGACTCATCTGCAACTGTCGGTCGTGGAGGAGGAGGAGGTAAGTCAATGCAAGTAGCAGACTGTGACGATCCACCTTCACAATAAGTTCCTCCGAACATCGCTCTAAACCTCGGCCACATAACCACGTTGTCTCTTTGATCCCATATTGTTACCTGAAATTCAATGTTTATTGAATTCTCTACAAATATAAGAATTTGAATGCAATATTTTACACTATATATATATATATATAAGGCAATGGAATTAAAGGTCAACAAATTGTTAACAACAACAAATCAACTTCAACAATCATATAATTATGCATTGTTTAACAAATTCATACGGATACAACAAGAAATCAAATTTTAAGCTTAGTCTAATAATGTATTGCATGATATAATTATTTTGTTTGATTCCATGTGACATGGGAGCCGGTAAAAGTAAATGAGTCCCAGATGTCTGGATTCCCTATAAGGGTCTCGGCATGTTCAAACGAACCAATGGAAACAATCAGACTTCTTCCACCAAGTGTAGGCTTTTGAACACCTTCTTTCAATAGCGTTTCGGCTATATCCATACTTTTAGGGGAAATAGTGAATGAGTCGACGTTCTTGGTATGGAAGACGAGTTCTCCAGATGAACTACTAATAGGGGGAACAGATTTACCTAAAACAAAATCATTTAAGAACTTTTGATTCCGTGATATTAGAAAACCGTTAAACAAACCAAAACTGGAGATGAATGCATACGTGATTGTCCAGATGAGGTATGAGGAATTGACGAATCTTCCACAAGAACCGATCTACCTAATCCTTTATAGGTTATTGTGTCATCGCTCTGGCCTCTATTGGCATACATGTCTTCTTCAAGAATACAAGAAGCTTAAAGCAACATGTAGTATAGACCATCAAATATTATTATGTATAATAACTTCAACAATGGAAATGAGATGTACAGAATAAAGACAGAGACGTTGTAAGAATCATACTAAACGCCTTGAAGTAGAAGATCGGCCATGGAAGGCAAACGATTCTTAGTGTATGAACCAACGATATTTCCTGCGGTGTTGATTCCTTGGGTTGGGACAATTTTGCCACATTCCTCCCAACAGAAAGAATTATTACTGTTCGGAATCATTCGCCATGTCAACATTCCTCGAATAAGATTTTTAATGAAATGCAAATAATGTATTGATTACACAAAATAGTTAATTACAAACACAAATTAATCGTTGTCATAACATAATTGTAAATTGCAATTATATTCCTCTTCAGAAGAATAAGAATCAAACTCCTGCTCCTCTTCAGATCTCTGACCCTCGTCAGACTTTCCAGATGAAATATCAACATATTCATTAGATGGATCATTCAAAGGTTCATTATCGTTATACGTGACAGATGCATTGATAAAAGTGACATCTTCCTGAAACGCTTCACTATCAGTTCTTTGCTCTCCTTTTCCATATGATTCAAAAACACCTCTAGGTTTAACTTTGCAAACTGCCAACCAATTTGTCTTATCTCGTCATAAGCTTGGAAAAGGGACATAACACGCCTATTTCACTTGCATAGCCAAGATGAAAAGTTCAAATTATCTCAATCTTCTTCGGTAGTTGATTTCAACAACATTGTATCGGCTATGCACTTTTGTTCCAACAATTGGTGTCGGGTCATACCATTCACATTTAGATATCACACATCGCTTAACTGGAAAGCAGGGTACCCAACTTCAAGTATTTCAATTATTTTCCCATAGTAATCTGTCAATTCTCCCTGTATCGAAACCCCACTGTTTATTGTTGACATGCTTGTCCATGATTTTCTGTATGATATTTGTATCCATTCATGAAATACACCAGATACGATTTAACAGTTCGCAAAGGTCCCTTTGCAAGATCACAAATGAACTTGTTTTCTATTGGATTTTCTAAGGCCTACATAAAATTAAGTATCATAGCAAAAAGTACAATGTCATGAGAACATTTAAGCATGATTTTTAACTATAAGAATACTTGTAAGTGAAAACTTACATATCTCTCGAACCAACGAGGAAAGTGTTTTCCAACTTCTTTATTCATATCATCCTGTGTGATACCCGACATTATCTCGTGTAACAATGCCTCGTATAATCTGAATACATAATGACATTTGTCAGTAAATAATGACACACAATTTTAAATGAGGAAACTATGTATTCAACTTACTGCACGAATGGAAGAACCTCCTGACAGTTCAATAAAATGTAACCATGTGCAGCCTCAATTTCTTCCTCTGTTAACATTCTTCTTGTTACATGTCCATATGTTCGTCCAGGATATGTAAAAATTGACATGTTTCTATCTGCATCACTTATTCCTCCCCCATCGTCATTACGAGAGGAACTTTTCTTGCTCTTGTGTGAACATGCGGCTCAAAATAATGTCCACAAAACGTACAAGCTTCCTCAACTAAATAAGCATTACATATAGAGCCTTCAACTCTGGCTTTGTTTTTTACATTTTTTTTCAAATGATGCAAATACCTATATTAGAGAAAATGGTTATTACAATTTTGGTAGAAAAAGCATGTAAAAATGGGTACAGATGTAATAGTAGTCAAGTTACCTCTCAAATGGATACATCCATCGATATTGAACTGGACCGACTAGTTTTGCTTTGTATGATAAATGCACCGATAGATGCTCCATATAGTCAAAGAAGCTTGGAGGAAAAATTCCTTCTAACTTGCACAAAATAATTGGAATTTCATTCTCTAGTTTTTCCATTTCATCCAACTTGATTTCAGATGATGTTAAGCTTTTGAAAAACAAGCTTAACTCTGTTATAGCTTCCCATACTTTAGAAGGTAGCAACTCCTGAAATGTAATTGGGGTTAACCTTTGCATAAATACATGACAATCATGACTTTTCATTCCAAATAATTTGTACTTCCTGAGATCCACACACCTAGACAAGTTTGAAACATAACCAACAGAAAACTTTAGACTTTTCAACCATTCACACAAAAGCTCCTTTTGTTTCTTTTCTAAAGCGTAATATGCTTTTGGATATTTACCGGTATGAAGATCTTTATGTAACTCATGTCTTCTATAAAAAAGTTGCAAATCAGCTCTAGATTTTGCTTTGTCTTTTGTCCTCCCTTCAATGGTCATAATGGTATTGAACAAGTTGTCAAAAATATTTTTCTCAATATGCATCATATCTAGATTATGACTATCAAATTCGTTTTCCAATATGGCAAATCCCAAAATATGCTTCGTTTTATCCAACCGAAGTTTTGACTTATGCTTGTATTTACTTCATTGGCTTCAAATTTGGTTACTTTCAGCAAGCCCAATTTCTCGATCTCTTGCAAAATCTCTTCACCACCTTTTAGAGGAGGAGGAGGTGTTTTGACCATCCTATTTTTAATAAACTTATATTTATTGCGCCTAAACGGATGCTCAGAAGGAAGAAATTTTCTGTGATTGTCAAACCAACTTATTTTGCCTCCGTTTGGAAGATAAAACGCATCAGAGTCATTGCCTTAATGAGGACAAGCCAATTTTCCAGCTATGCTCCAACCAGATAACATGGAAAAAGTCAGAAAGTCACTAATGGTCCACATCAAAGCTGTTCTCAACACAAAACTCTGTTTCAGAGAGACATCATATGTTTGCACACCATATTCCCAAAGCTGCTGCAATTCTGATATCAATGGTTGTAAGAAAACATTTATTTTTTGCTTCGGATTTGTTGGTCTTGACATCATATGTTTGCACACCATATTCCCAAAGCTGCTGCAATTATGATATCAATGGTTGTAAGAAAACATCTATTTTTTGCTTCGAATTTGTTGGTCCTAGCACAATAACTGTCAAGCACATATAAGCCTCTTTCATACACATCCAAGGAGGCAAATTATAAGGAGTAATTATAATTGGCCATGAAGAATATTGCTGGCTGGATTGACCAAAAGGTTGGAACCCATCCGTCAACAATCCCAATTAAACATTCCAACTTTCAACTGCAAAATCAAGATGGGTGTCATTGAAATGTTTCCATGCTAGTGCATCTGCGGGATGACTAATTCCCCCATCTTCCTGTTCGTGTTTAGCATGCCATCTCATGTGAGATGCATTCACATCAGAAGCATAAAGTCTCTGAAGTCTCAGAGTTAACGAGAAATAAGACATTCGTTTCCATGGTACTAATTTATGTTTCATTGAATGCTTTCTTAGCTTAAATCTAGATTGACCACAAAATTTGCACTCTTCCAAATTCACATCATCTCCCCAATACAACATACATCCCAACCGACAACAATCACTTTTTTTCCACAGGCAAACTAAGACCCCTAATAAGTTTCTTCATATTGTAAAAACTGTCAACCATTATATGATTCGTAGGCAATGATTCATTATACCACTCCAGAACTTTATCCAAACTCCTATCCGAAATATGCCCTTGACTTTTTATGTTCAATATTCAGGCAATTGAAGACAATTGTGTCATTGTCTCACAATTTGGCCACAATTCTTCGGTCAGCAAACTGTAGTAAGTCAAAAAAATGTCTTGCTTGTGGGTTAGGTTCTTCTTCAACATTTTCCCTATTTGTCTCAAAGATATAACCAGCCCCATCATAAACCATTTGCATGTACGAGTTTTTAGTACCATCAGCAAAATTTCTTCTAAATCCAATGTCCCCTTCATACTCATTTAAGTTGACAGATGATTGGGTTTCATTTCCCCCTTAAGGTGCTAGAAATCAACGGTTCCCTATGTCGTGTCCACTCAAAATAATTGGGGACAAACCCTTTTCTTAGCAAATGCAAATTAACTTCATTAATAGTAAGGAAATATTTGTGTTTGCACTTCCTACATGGACATCTGATCTTTTG
>JANZLX010000007.1:19641037-19667087 GCA_025531955.1 Erythroxylum orinocense | reverse complement strand
AAAAAAAATATTACAAGTAATGCTTTTCATAAATTTTTAAATGTCAATCAAAGTAAAATATAATTAAAAAGATAGTAACTCACAATCTCATGTTGTATCGCTACAAAGGCCTTGGAGCCAGTGTTTGGTCGACATTTGACCTGACTCCTAGCTAGTTTGGCTTTCCGACTTTTTTCTTAATCATACACGTACCAAAATCTATTATAACATCTATAAATCACAAATCATAAATAGTAAAATATAATTATTTATCAAGGAAGTTGTGGAATAAAGCTTTTGTATCAAATAAAAACTAACCTTTGTAGCTAATTGCTCCCAATACCCACATAAATCCATCCACTCCGCCAGTGTGACATTATGTGGCTTCACATCCTTTCCGTGCTTGGTAAAATGCCTTTTTAAATTATACCTTTGATCTTTAAACCTTAAAGAAAGAAACCTCTTCACAGCAGCATGTAACAATGTTGATAAATCTAATTAATGTTAAGATCATACCTGCAGTGCTTGCAAAAGAGGAGCCTACACCGAAAGGAATAGTGTGATTTACTAGTGTCTGATAATTGGAAGCTGGAGGCATCTCTTCAGAAGTTGACGGAGAGCTAATATTGCATCGCATATTCAAAATTTGTTCATACTTATCTCTAGGATGAATACTAGGCATAGAATTGACTTCTTTTGGTGTTGTAGTACGGTCAGAAGGTCCACATGTGTGAGCTTGTGCCTGTGTAGGTGTAGGTGCAGGTGCAGGTACAGGTGTCTGATCTTGGGGTTGTGTACAAGCACAGGGCTCATTAGCTGCACTTCCAATTAGCTGACGATATCGCGACTGCAGTTGTGTAGGTACTAAGGTACTTGGTGCAGCCTTATTCTTCTTCTTGTTGGGTAGACCAGGCCCCATGTTGGACGTCTGCATTCACATCGACATTAGTGCATAAATCCTATGTCATTCACATCGACATCACTATAAGCAAATTAAACATGTTATTCATTAAAATCTCTATTCATTAAACTCTATTCATTAAAATCTCTATTCATTTTCTCATTATAGAAAAGAAATGCAATGGTACCATATCAGAGTTGTAGTTAATGACACAACTCTGTCTTGCTTCATTCATCAACCATCAGAAATTGTCATATATATATTAAAGTAGAAATTGTTATAAATATATCATTCCATTGTATGTAGGTAGCAATATATATGCATGCTTAGAGAACACAACATGTGTAAAGAATAATGACAACACAAGATCAGTAAAGCAGAAAGCTGATAAATCTTCTGAGGATGACAAGTTAGATAAAGAAGCTGATCGTAAAGAACGAAAAGAAGACACAACCAACAAGGTTACACTTTCAGGGCTGGTGAATTTTATTAATGGTTTATGGTCTGCTTGTGGAGGTGAAAGGATTATAGTATTTACTACAAATTATGTAGAGAAGCTTGATCCTGCTTTGATCAGAAGGGGAAGGATGGACAAGCATATCGGATTATCTTACTGTAGTTTTGAGGCATTTAAAGTTCTGGCTAAGAATTACTTGGAACTGGAACAACATGCTATGTTTGAGACAATTGAAGGATTAATGGAGGAGACCAAGATCACACCTGCAGATGTTGCAGAGAACCTTATGCCCAAGTCCCCATTGGACGGTGTTGAAAAATGTCTTTCAAATTTGATTCGAGCACTCGAGGAAACGAAAGAAGCAGCAGCTGCCAAGGAGAGGGAATTAGCAGCAGATAAAGAGAAAGCTGGTAAAGAATCATCAAGGAAACAAGCAGAGAAGGAAGGGGTTGATGGTGAAACAGCAGAGAATATTTTCGAAAAAGAAGCTGCGCAGGAAAATGGAAACATTGAAAAACACACACAAAAGGAAGAGGCGGATGGTAAGACATGTGAATATTCCGTCGGAAAGGATGAGCTGCGGCAGGAAAATGGAAAACGGTGTGATGTGATTCCCCTGAAGGGCAAATAATTACTTCGGTTATCCAAAAAGCGACTTTTGTGGTCCAGATCACTCCGTTAATAAGGCAGCAATCCTTTGTTATCTTTTTGTCGCCCACTACTCCATATAAGATTAAAGCCAACCAAATACCAAATGAAACACTCCTGCTTTCAATTTGATATTGATAATGTAGAATAATGTATTGAATGAAAAATGAAACCTCAGTAATGTGTTGGGAAGGGTTGATTATTAAAAATTCAGCCGAACTGATCAAATTTTCAAGAACCAACCACCAAAACTGTCTGGACATGGATAATTGTCAAAGATAATACAGGGCTTGCACATCTAAAAGCCCAAGTTTCAGTTACAATATCAGTTAAAGGTTACTGTACATTAGTTGGATAAAATAAAGAACCACCAACATATTCTCATTTACCCATTTTAGGTTTTTCTATGAACGTAGACATACTAAAAAATGACTACCTAATCTACAGAATTCTCAGCGCCAGGTCGTTCCCTGCTGCAAATCCAAGATGAATCGCATCCAGGTTGCTTTAACTTACACCACGGAAGAACTCCGATCATAATTGCAAAATTTGTAACTTTCTAATATCATACACTATTAAGCTTCCTGAGCGGAGACTGCAATTCCTGTTTTCTGGTAAGAGAGAACAGCTCAAAAATCCTCTCTATCACCATCATTTATGGTTGCGTTTGGACCATCATCAAAACCAGATCCTGGGGCAACTTCATTAAGATCAAGTAATCGTCTTTTTCTTACCCCTTCA
The DNA here is from genome assembly GCA_025531955.1 of Erythroxylum orinocense. Lineage (NCBI taxonomy): Eukaryota > Viridiplantae > Streptophyta > Magnoliopsida > Malpighiales > Erythroxylaceae > Erythroxylum > Erythroxylum orinocense. Next base: position 19,664,361 of record JANZLX010000007.1, on the reverse strand, counting down.
CCTTCATATTCACCTTCGCCTTGATCTTGATCTAGATCCGGGCTATTGGATTTTTCAAGTGGCTGAATTTGCTCCTTCTCTGCTGCCTCTGTAAAACCATCAGCAGGCAGATTGATTTTCACATCTTGGTCATCATCGATGCCATCAGAATCTTGACTTTCAGCTGAATATTCCGTATCTTCACTTGCATCTGAGCATCGTTCATCTGATGCATTTGATTTTTCGGGCTTCATAAACTCAGCTTCTGATTCAGAGAGTTCATACTGCCGGTAATTAATCTGGTTCCTAGTGGCCCTTTTACTGCGTCTTAGACCTGATTGGATCTCATCAACAGATCGTAATTTAAATTCCCTCCGAGTACGACCTGGCAATTTCTTGATTTTTTGTGGCCCATCACTCTCCTCACTGATACTTAAGGAATCCTCCTCTTCTTCCTCCTCATCTTCACCATTTTCTTCATCCCACTGGTATTCCTCATCCCCTTCTGAGCTACTAGACAGCTTCCTTTGTTTACGTTTCCTCGTATATTCCTCATCATATACGGCCTCTCCAACTATGTCATCATCACTGTAAAAATCTGCATCATTATCTGAAACTGCTTCAACATACTCTTTTGCTGAGTATCGTTGTGGCCTCTGTCTTCGCCTGTTACTGCAAACCATTGCAGATAATGAGATGATGGAGCTTAGGGGCAATACAAGAAGCTGGAAATCAAAGATTGTTCTTACCTTCTGTCCAATGGATCAAGCATATGGTCCTCACCAAGATCATCGTATTCAGGTGAATCGGGAGATGTCATGCTAAAAGTGCCATGTGGGGAAGTATGTGAAGGACCACTCCACCTACCATTTGTGATCGCTTCTGGTCTGGCAACTCCATCTCTTCTTTGAATAGGCTCTGGTGATGGTGGTTTTCGCCTGGAGACAAATTCCAGAAACAGAATTATTAATTTTAGATTGTACGGCTGTATGTAGTATACACAAATTCCTATGAGAAGCTATGCAAAAACTACATGAGAATGTGTCATAAACTTCATACTTGGTTACTTTGATAGCCTCACTGATTGACCGATCATAATCATCTGCAAAATAATTAGAGATGAATCAGACCTCAAAACACATGGTGTCAGAACTGTCACTACTTACTACTAATATGTTAGCTTTTTATAGTATGAGGGAAATGGAAGCAGTAGATAAATCCCTGCCAAGGGCAATAAACTAGCATATAACCATTTAGTCTTTCTTTTTTTGGGTTTAATAGTTTTTTTAGTACTCTTACCAAAAGTGTAAGTAACAGGTTTCCTGTCACGAAGGGAGCGACCTGCTGCTAGCCCATCCATGTTCAGGAAGTTATCAAGAAGCAGAGCCTGCCTGTGTTGTTTTTTCAACAACTTCTCTTTCCTCTGAGGAAAAACAGAAGCAGGGAACTAAATAATTGATCAAGGAAAGCAAAAAGAATGGAAAGCAAATGAAATTAGGAACAGCAACATGAGTAAAAAGACACACGTGATTCTTTCCCGAGTATTGATATGATTAAATATATAAGTTCTCACAAAAGCAATTATGAATTACCTTATGAACCTTCTCAATCTCTGGGAGCATGTCATTCTTCAGCTTCTTTCCTAACGAAGCCTCTGTTCTGTTTCTACTCTCAAAAAGCTTCTCCTGCAGCAAAATTGACAAGCTAAATTGAGGAAAATTCCAAATAAAACGAAACCAGTTGCAATTTGCAAGTCCAAGATATCTTGGTACAATAGAGACCAAGGACCAGTTTCTTTGCACCACCAGAAAGGCAGACAAAAAGTCCTTTCAACAGGAGCACAGTTTCCAAAATGAATGATTAGTTCTCTACACTGTGCACAACTGGCTATACAACTGGAAGGAATGAATTTGCTGCAACATGGTTATACTCTATGAAAAGAATTCCAAAGATCATATAAAAACCTTTGGAAGCATGCCATACTGCTTTAACATTAACATAGAATAATGAATTCTTAATTGGAAGCATTACCCATTAGTCTTGAGGTGGAACTTTTCAATTTCTGCTAGTCGTTGCTTGAAAGAGAAAACAATATCTTTCTATCCAAAGTTCTATTTACATCTTTTTATCAGAAATCCAGTTAAGAAACAGGACTAGCCACTAAGATGGAGAAATCGTACCAAGAAAATTCTATGATTACTGCTCAAAAAATGGATTATGTCGCATCCAGATATTACAATTGCTATCTCAAAAGAAAACAAAAATGTTCCATATTGGAACACGAGATCGTTAAGCCCAAAGCCAGATCCAATAACTTCTGTGTGCATGCACTAAAACATACAAGCATGTTGAAATTAGATCTCCAAATTTGAACATAAGCGAACAGTCCATACAAGGTAATAAATACTCACTGGAATCCCACAGGCAATCCTTGTATGGAAAACACAAATATGAGTGTTGGATAAGTGAACTGGACTACACATAAGTAAAAACCATGAATGACATATTAACCATATACAGTTAATAACGTGCAAAAACGGACTGGTCTACTCAACGACTTACAGAAACATCTTGAAATTCTTCCAAATTTGTTGCCACTGTTTCCCAACGGTATGTTGTACTAGGAAGGACCTGGGAACCTTTTGTCTTTGCTTTCTTCACCTCAACTTTTCGTATTTCACGATATAGTCGATGACCAATCATTGGATCGTCTTCATACCTACAACAGTAACAGAAGCATAAGTAAAAAATCTATACCGTAGCATAGAATTGCATCAAATAGAAATTGTTGTTCTAGACAGCAATAAATCTTTAAAAATTATCTTCCAAGATAACAGAAACACGTATCAATTTATAAATCAGATTTACAGTACCAGTAGTTAATTCCTTGGGAATCACCCCCAACACGTTCTTTACGAAACATCGAGAGTTGAATGCCATGTTTAAGGGAGTTATCCATATAATTCTTGATATCTTCTTGCTGCAAAAGATTGATCAGATTCAATGACTTAGACCTAACAATAAAAAGAAGCTATTAAAAAATAGTTGCAATTGATCAAGTTTGAAAAACTAGGATCTACAAGAAACAGCTGTTCTTGATGGCCATTTTAGTGAGATTAGAAATACATTCTTGAGTTGCTCCAGAACTCAAAAAGAGATGAGATTGCACATGATATTTGTTATATGGATTTATTTGCACACATTAGAAAAAGCTCTGGTCTACTTGCAATTAGTAGAGAACAGGAAAGAATATTACTAAAAGAATAAGCAACCAAATCAGAATGACAAAGACATTTAACTCTGAAAGAATAGGCATAACCAAAGCTTTTTAAATGTGAAGAATACAGCGCCAGTTTATGGCAAATAACCCAGTAAAACCCTGGGAAACATTGCAGTACACATCCAAAGACACCCAGTTTCTTTATTTTACAGTAAAAGCTTAGTGGAAAGGATGACTACCAGAACACATCAAAACATATGCCCAGTGCATCTCATGACAACCGTCAATGACAATCTAAAACAAGATTACACAGCCCTAAACAAAAACTCTTGCTGACAGGGTAAGAATAAACCTCCTTTCAACCATTAGAGAAAACCTAACCTCCCCCTATACAGCCCCAGTTCAGAGAAAGATGACTCCATAATCTGGACAAGGCACCAGTCAAAGTCCTTTACTAACCAAACTTGCCTGGAAATGTTCTTAGGCCCTAAACAAATAGTCACGTGGCACAAAAAGGTTTGGGTTCCTAACAATTTTCCTAAGGCTTCCTTCATCCTGTGGTTGGCCATTAGACAGAGATGGAATACCAAGGATAGACTCAAATTCACATGCTCAGGCTCATCAACCTGCTCCTTGTGCACTTCAGACAACGGAACCATTAACCACTTATTGTTCTGCTGTCAATATGCTTCTGCACCTTGGTGTAAATTCCAAGTATTGTGGAATGTACAATGATAAACAGGACTGGGCACAAATCATTGACTGGGCTAGATGCAAAACCTTTGGCGACAAAGGAGACAAAACGAATTTTAGGATTGGCTTCAGCTGCATTGTCTATGCACTATGAAGAGGAAGGAATATAAGATTATTTCAAAATGTGCACCAAGATATTCTTCTGTGCTCATACTTTCTCTTGGATCAGACAGATCATTATGGCCAAAGGAGTTGCAAACATAAGCACAATAGCAGCACAGAGATGGAACCTACAGCCTGTCCATGGATAACTACCCTCTGGGGGTGCTTGTTATCACTAACATGCTAATGAAGCAGTCTCTCCTGCACTTCAACCTGCTCAGTCTGCTTCCCATCAGCAGCTATTGTTTCTTGTTATGGCTGCATTTTGGCTAATTGGATATCTGCACCATTTTGGGTGTAACTTTGAGCATATGGAACATGCTTGGCTCTAGCCTTGGTCCCCTTTCAAGGGTTTATATAGTAATTCATTTCAATTTCCCCAAAAAAAAAAAAATTATTCTCAAGTATTTGTTGCAAACTCCTAGAAAGGGCAAACTTTTGCACGATCACAACATTGCCAATGGTTGTTCCCAAATGGTGGCAATAAAGGGATCAATGCTTTCAAGCTTTGGTAACTACAAAAACAAGAATACAAAAATCGAAGCATATTGTTTAATTTTCAGATGCAAACAAAATAATTCATTAACAAGAATATTGAGATACTATGCTGTGCACCAAGCATTAAGTCAAAAAAAATCTCAAAACTAGCACATTCACCAAGTGTGACCATATGACTGAAGCTTCTGGGTCTAAGAATAAAGAAAGCAACAAAACAGAAGTTTGATGCAGTAAAGAAAGTTAATTACTAAACATGAGAAGATGTCTTGGGTGGCCTCAAATTTTTGTCAAAAGGTTCAGTTACTTACTGACAATTTGGTTCTTATACCACTGATCAAATGACATTTATCATCTTTTTAGTAAGAATCAAATGATCCATTTGGCACCACGTGTTATACAAGGTAATCATATGATTTAAGGTCAACTAGGTGGACAAAGGACAACATACAACAGGCTACGGGCAATAATTTCAAGCTATAGTGGTACCTCAGTTCGGATGTCGCATAGAGCTTTCAAGATCACCACACGAACTGCAGGATCAAGGGTCTTATATGCTTCTATCTCTAGTCTAAGACATAGACACCATAAGAAGTTAGAAACATAAAAACAATCACATACTGGAGTACCACAACAATGGCAAGAGTGCTCACCCATGAGAAGCAATTATTGGAAGTTCCCCATCTGCAACCTGCAACCAAGTACCAAACACGACTTAGCATAAGCATAATTAGAAAATTGAACAAGGTAAGGTTCAAATTTTCGTAGGGTCAATAGAAAAAAATGGATAACAATGAAAACAAGTGTGACAATTGAGTTACCCAATACCACCAGTCTCTTAATTTTCTGCACAAAACTGTAATCCAGGTATCTCGTGTAAGGGCCATTCGTGTAATTGGTGGAATTGCCTGCAGTGAACATAGACCAAACAGCAATGAAAAAAAGCATTTGCAATAGCAAAATAGAATTTATTCTGGCCTTTTAATATGTTGTACAACAGATCAAGATTGTCAAGCCCATGTAAATGCTGAATTGGAAAATACATATTTCAAGGTTGGGGCCTTTGGAGAAGAGAGCTGGTATACTACAAGGTGAGATGCATACAAACCAAAGTCACAGTTATATTGATATTCCACATTGACTACAAGCAAAAGTGTAATAAGGCTTATGAGGCTTGGACAATTCTCCTCCCCTTAAGGTGTCTTTTGGGGTGAATTTAGGTCAGTATTATCATGATATTAGAGTTACTCCTACTTTGATGTTGGGCTACTTGTAAATATCAAGTCTTGTAAACTTTAGGCATCTGATGTCTATTAGGGGTTGTGATAGCTATTCTTATATCATACATACTGATTAGGAGCAACAGCCTAATAAGCTTCTAAACTTGACAACAATCAGTAGTATGTAGCATTGTTGTTGGCATAGCATTGGCTAATCCACGAAATTTATCATCACATGATTACTCAAGACAATATCCTGGCTGCTAATATCGATTAAAAGAATAACCATGGTTGAATTAGCAAAAAAGATGTAATAATTTTAAGTAAATGATAGTATTTTTTCCAATTTTTGAAACAACCAGTTCTAAGGAGGCTTTTTCAATAATGTCAAACACATGAAGGTTATTTTTTGTGTATATACATACATAGTACATACATATATGATCAAATTTTTGTGAAGGATGGTGAGGCAAAGAATCATTCTTTTTGAGGAACCTATCTTGTTTGTTGTAATGGCATGCTATTCACTCATATTATGTTTTTATCCATTGTCATTCAGTGGACATGTTTTGGTTTAAATTATTGGAAAAAGAAAAAGTGGGTATGCCTCTCTATAATGTAGAACGTCAACTGTATAGCTATGTAACCACTCAAATTTAATTAAGAAGTTTAACTCCCTAAACCAATATGGAGAACATTTTTAGGAAGGATCAAGCAAGCTGCAAGCCAAATTTGCAAAATAATTGTAGCTGCTTTACAAACAAAGGATGAAAAAGTTAAGTGCATTTACTGGTGTAAATCTAACTCTAAAAATCACCCTTTTTGACAAAGCTTCCTTTTTGACCATTACTTTAACCTTTTTACTGAAGCACTCAAAACCATTCAAATGCACAGATATTCTGAGTGCACGTTACAAAATAACTGTAGAAGAGCAAAAAGAGTAGAAATAAGCAATGGAAATGATGCCCCAGACCCACATAAGGATTGCAGAAACCAAGCAGTGGAATGAGTGCTGTTTATCCATAAAACAGCAGATTTCTTGGTCAATAAAACATACCAACATCTTGCATCGAAACTACAAAACTACCAACACCAAAAGAATTTCTCTTCCAGAATGATAGTATTATGTGTCTCTTATTTGCATTTTTTCGATAAAAATGAAAGGACTTCTCAAATCTATCACTTAATATGTTAACTCACTTAGCGCTATTAAACCCCAAAAAAGTTTTGTTCAACTTAAAACTTCAGCATTTACTTGTTTGATGTCTATGCAGTAAAAGCTAATAGTTTACTACTACATGTCTAAGCAAGATCGACATGTCATTTTCTGCATCCTTGATGGCACATTTCAGTGACCACTTCACATCCAACAGTAAAAAAATCTCCATCATATAATGTCCATTACAGGGGTCTGGCACTAAAATATAGTATCCGCGAAAAGGTCTGACAATCAGTAGCTAATGCATCCGACTGGCAAAAGGTAAACCAGGTTCATATTAGCATACCACTAACTCATAAATAAAATGAGCAGAATTAATCTATACTTCAATCCCCCTGTTAGCTATGGAACAAACAAAGATTATAAGTAGTGATTTCCGAAGATTATCAGCGTCTTTACATCTTCCTCAACATCTTTTTGAACGTAAAAAGCTTTCTGGTAAAGCTTTCCACAATAAACTCTAAACAAAACTAAAGAGACATGCAAATCCGCATCCAACATTTAGTTTCTGCACTTAACAAATCCATAATCCAAATTTCAACCAACCATCAACTAATTCACTTCCTTTGCATCAAAAAGTTAAAACTTCACACACGAATCACATCAAAGAATCAAATGCCTTCTCCATTACGGTACACTAAGCTTCCCAAAAGAACACATTACGAGAATGAGAACTATCCTATTTGAAAACCATGTAATTACAGTTCAACAAAGTGGAAAGTAAAGCAAGGCACCAACCTTTAGTAAAGGCATGTGTATATCACCCAAAGTATCATTAGGTGTAAGTAAAGAAGTTTCAAACTCCTCGGCGGAGAACTCAATCTGTATATTCAACAAAGGCCTAAAAACCTACACCAAGAGGGGGAAAAAAAATCAATCAGTTGAAATCTTAAGCCCTAAAACCCCAACAAAAACAAAAAACAAAAAACATACAATATTTTGCAGCTTTCAATCAAACAAAAAACGCTCACATGCAAGAAATTGAGTATTGAAGCCAACTCCCACATGGAGCGAAGGTTCCACCTCGGCAGCTGAGCCGGCTCCGGTAGCCCAACCAGCTGCGTAATGGTCTTGCCACTGCTACCGCATTGCTCCTTTTGCGGCGACGATTCGTCGTTTCGCTGCTGCCGTTGTCGCTGCTCCTTCCGTTTCTGCTTCCTTTCGTTAGCTGCCTGCTGCTGCGCCGCGTAAAGCCTCGCCGAAGTTCGGATTGTACACGCGCGCGACAGCCGATGGGTCCTATTCGCCGGCGCCGGAGCATCGCCGGCCTGTTGAGCGCTGTCAGCGGCGTCGTTTGGGGCAGGGGTAGCATCTTTGTCGCCGTCAACGACGTCGTTTTGGGGGATCGGAGAAGAAGAAGAACCCTCTAGGGTCATGATTAGGGAGATCGGAGAGGGTCCTACGGCAGTTAATATGGGACTAAACGCAGAGGATCACAGGGTTAGAAGAAATCAATTAGAAATTAAAAAAAAATGTTTTTGGAATTTGGAGTGAGAGACAGAGAAGAAGAAGTTAAAAAAGAGAGAAACGGGAGGAGCAGAAGCAAGCGGTTAGAGGTCCAACTCCAACTCCAATTCCAATTTCAATTCCAGCCATAATTAATTTCTCATATAATTAGAACATGAGTCTTGTGTTCTTAATGTACGAATTTGAAAATAGTATGTACCAAAACCAAAAGGAGTTGGGAGAGAAAGGCAGACAGGGTTAGATTTTAGATGCAGAAGTTGGATTTTATTACTTTTAACCCCGGCGTTCTCGGGTCGGGGCTCAAGTTTGATTTTCAATTCTTTTTTATAATAATAAAGTATATTATAATTAATTAATTACACATTTTAAAATAATTTCAGTAGATTAGAATTACGTAAAGATCATCCTCACGTCTAAATCAAAATTTCGCAATAAAACAAAATCTGGGGAGATTTGATAGATTTAAGAATCTATTACGGTCTGATCTAATTATAAAGTATGGGACTTGAATCCTATATCAATTAAATACAAAATTGATATGAAATTTATAAGGGCTTTGGGATCTCTACGCTTATGGGGTGTGACTCTCCTAAAGTCCTTATCAATTGATATCAGAGTTAGGCCTTGGAGTGGTGGCTTAAGAATGTCAGCCGTGATCAACAAAAATCTCATAGTGGTAGCTCATGAAGTAATGACCTAAAAGTGTCAGCCGAATGTTACGGTCTGATCTAATTACAATGTATGGGATCTAATAGCAATTGCAAAGTGAGGAGTGTATTTTGGATTAGGTATTAAATACACGTGATATGTTTCTTTTTTTTTATTATTATTGTCCTATCGCTTCTTTAAGTGTGTCTATTAAAAACAGCCTCTTTATTGTATAAAAATAAGGTACTTGTTATGAGATGTCTCAAATCCTCACTTGACTACGAAACTTTGGGATATGAAGACGACGAGGATGATTAAAACTTGAAGTTAGAACATTTACCAGGAACATCAGAATTTGGAAAACAAGTAAACAGGTGAGTTATAGCAATGACATGCCCATTCCCAGCTTGAATCGCCGGTACGGGCCTTCCATAATCTACGTCAGTACGGTGTGGAAAAACAATATTGAATCCTCACATGTTATTTATTTTGATGGGAAATAAAAGCAGGAAAAGGGCAGAAGAGAACAAAACAATCCTCACGTCAGGGCTGCATAAATGGCTTCCAAGCGATGCACGGGTGGTTGGACTGGGGGTCGAAACGGCTGTGACATTTTCTTTGGAGCAAGTGTAATTGCATCGACTTGGACGGACAACTCTATAAACCCCATCATTCCCAAGAATGAATACATCTTTGCGGTTGTCCTCTCCAAACGAGAATATGTAACCCAAAGCTGCCAGAGCAACCCCTTTTCCTGGAACGGTGGTGCAGTCGAGAGGTGAGTCCTTTGCGCAACCGAAGGAAATTCTGCTGCTGGTGAAGTTACCACTGTTCTCCGGGGTTTCTATTGCTGCCCATATAGCACCAGCATATAGATCTCCATACAAGTACCTGCAAAATATATTACTCGCTAGTAAGGTTCATGATAGATGATGAAGTAGGCTGTAACTATATTCGATAACCAATATGCGTGAAATTCACATACCTTCCATACATGCATGGATCGGTCATGGATCGATAAACATAGCCCCCTGTTATTGCTGCTGATTTTTCCTTGTTATTTACTTCAGAATGGTTGTAACCCATGATCGGGAAGATTGGGTTTATGGAATTCACAGATGTATTTCCTCCAGGAGATGATACAGGAGTAAAAGCATAAGGTCCCTCGTAAGAACGCCAGCCGTAGTTTCCACCCTTGGTGATGAGATCCACCTCCTCATATAAGTCCTGAACAATGACAATATAAACTGGTTCAAAAAAATTCCAAGGTCTTTTGAATGTGAATTGTTATGCCATCTGCCTAGATTGTTGCTATAGAAGTCTCCCTTAAATGAACAATCTGCTCAGAAATGGAGAGAGTTCTCCACTATGCTGGTTTTCCAGAAAGATGACACTCTCATACCCTTTGGAACTTTGACTTCTCAAAAACAGGTGTCCAACTATGGAACCAGCAATGACTTAACCTGTCCAGCAGTAACTATGGCTTACTATGATACAGTTCGTCCTTAAGATCAAGGGCAATTATATAATATTAGATGCTCAAGATGTGAGAAAAAGTTATAGGTCCAACCTCACCAACGTCTGCACAGAAAAAGTAGGATGGCCTTTCTGCATCAAAACTACAGCGCCAAGGATTTTTCAAACCCAGAGCCCATATCTCTGGTTGCAAGCTGCTATCTTCACTAAATGGATTATCTTTGGGGATAGAATAATTTCCCCATAGACCAAGTTTATCAATTTCTTCAGCATCTGCAAATGCATTGAAACAAACAAGTAGAATCATTAGAATTTGAGCAAGGAAATGCAGCTGAACGGAAAGAAGAGCCTGCCAGTATGCAATTCCCGAATGGTTTTTTTTTAAAGGAGAAATATATGCAGGCAATGTTATATTTAAGTAGAAAGATGACGAAGGATAAGTGATATGAAACGCAATAGACTGTTTTCAACAAAGCACAAGAAACTGTTCAAAGAAACTAACGGTGTGCTATTACCCACCTGGTATGTTATCAACATCTAGCCGCATAATCTTTCCAAGTAACGATTTCTTGTTTTGTGCAAAGTTATACGGATCTCCATCACTACCCCCATCTCCCATCATGAAATATAAATACCCATCACTAGGGCCAAATAGAATTTGTCCTGCATGATTAGATGTAAATGGAAGGCCCATAGTGAATATCCTCCTTACTTCCAATGGCTTGGCAGTTGTTGCCTGCAAAAACATCAAACTTCAGGGAATATGCTTCAACTCGATAACGGTAAAGTCTTGTACTGACAGATTTGCACGTACCAAAGAGGCTGTAGTTGCTGAGCCATTAACAGTGTACTCTGCAACAACAGCTTGATATTGACATGGTTGTGCTCCACTGTCAGGAGGCAACTTCGAAGGATCACAGTTTACTTCTGAATTACAAGAACATCTTCCAGAACAGCCAGGCCATTTAGCCTTATCACAATTAAATGATGCAAAGAATCTGCCATTTTGAGCGAACTCAGGATGAAATGCCATACCCATCATTCCAAATGCAGTATTTAGATAAACTTCATCCGTTAGATCAATGAATGGATTGGCCTCATCAATCTCTAGTGCTCTTCCTGAGTCTTGTTCAGGTATCGTCACCAACCATATCTTACCTGGTTGGTTAGAAAAAAATGCACGGTTGGATCCATCAGGATGAGCAATCATATCGAGATAAGTCCCGTTGCCAATTTTCTCAAGGCACAATCCACGTGGGGGAGTTGGCGTTTCAGTTCTATTTAGTCTAACTGGTTCACCCTCAAAACATACAGATCCGTCGATAGAAGCTCCACCAAATGCATCACAGAAATCAGTTTTTGACTGCCAGAGATCCGTCAGTTTGGAGGTATTGGATTTAAGGGGTAGTCCAGCTTGACCTTGTAATGATGGGGCGAAGGGAGAGTTCAAAACAGATGCATTTACACATGAATCCCACACCCTTGAGCAGAAGTTGTTTGCTGCTTGACTAGACTGTGATGAGTTGGTCGAAACAGTGGAATTGCAGAGAACAGGAACTGACCTGGGGGCAGATTTTATTGTAAACAATTCTGCTGAAAATGGATCGCATCTCTGTGTAAGTCAGAACCATAAAAATCAGAACAGAGTGGGACTTGGTCCCGCACTTATAATTGAAATATGTGCTAGAATAGCTCCTGATCAAACTAGGAAGTCAAGACAAACCTAACATCAGAACATACGAAGGGATATACAATTGTAACTGATTACAAACTTTTGGAAGCAAGTTAACTTCTCTCAACTACCAATTCACACACGTTTATGGTAATGCCATTAAACACTCAAATTATGCTGAAATCTAAAAGCTCAACTTGATGCTGGGAAATTAGCCATATAGAGTGCAGAATCCAAAGTCTTACTGAGCACAGGATTGATTTCAGAAGAGCAGCACAATCAGGACTAGAGATATTCATAGCTTGGAATTGCCTCTGCAACTGCAAGTCTTCTGTCGAATTACAGCACGTACTCCCATTATAAGGACAAAAATTCAGAGTGGTATTCAAGTTTGAGGGTGCCCCTGTATCAATAAATACCAGAAAGAACATCCTTTGTCATGTAGTGAAATTCCTACTTAATCTGTTAGCAGAACACAAGGAAAGACGATAAAGGTAACATAAGGCAAAACCTACTTGAATCAGTACATAATGGAAGAGAAGATGAAAGATCAAGGAGTAACAGCACAATGAAGAACGAGAAGACAAAGACACGAAGTGCTTTCATGGCAGCAGTCAGGTGGACAAAGCTGTCCTCTACAAAGAGCCCCTTTTTTATCTACTACAAGATCATGTGTGGAAGCAAAGGTATGGTTTGACCAGAGGAGAGAAAGCAATTACTAGTATTTTTGAACTCGAATGGGTTTTGAACATTCTCCGTCAACAACCTGCTCTTATCTTTCAGTATCAGGCCACCTGTGGCCCACTGTATGCTCTCTCCTTACCCCAAAATCTCCAAACAGCCAGCTTTCATAAAGCAAATCTTCTCTATGATCTCGTTTTCTATTTTCTTCTCTGTTTAAATGCCAATCCCTATTGTATTCCAACATTATTTCTCGCTCTCACAAGCCTTTGACTTTTGTCGTTTTCTGGTGGATTAAATAAAGCCTGCAACTTTCAAACAAAGATTTAATGGGTAGGTTAGGTTCACAAGTTGACTCTTCACGAATGCTTAAATCAAGTTAATGGGTAGTTGAGAAAGAACCCACTTGTTTTTCCCCCATAATATCAAGTTGAAGCTTATCTCTGACCGGTTCAATCAACACAGCCAAGTTCCTTAAAAAACACATCACAAAGACAAACCAGGAAAGCATGGACATAGTACTCACAATCCAATTGTTCACGCATGAAAAACAACCGGCCTGGCTTGAATTCATAATGCAAAGAATATGTTTTTAGAAAAGACATAAAACGGATGACATCAAAATTGGAAGGAAACAGACAAAGCTATGATGAGCGAAATGAGAGACACGAACCTAAAAAATGAGAGCTTCTAGATCTAAGACAGAAAAATAAGTCAAACACGTGCACGTCTTCAATGTTGGCCAACATTATCCACTATAAAATTATGGAATAATTAACGTGCTAAGGTCTACTGCATTAGTTTAGGCGAGAAAGTACTAAAGTAGCTGTAACTGTTCTAGATAATGGAGACAGAAGAGAGACATGAATGAGCTTACCAACTGGTTAGATTATTTACTCATTGAAACGGGTTTCGGAGTATGATGATGAAAACAAGATGCCATATCAAAACTAGTCAAATTCAAAAGCCATGTTTCAGAAGAAATCTAACAAATGAAGCCAACTACAGTACAAGAAGGAAAGAGCCTTTGTAGTGGCCTTTTGAGCGTTATTTATTTGTTTTATTACATCAAAGTCTTAACCATGACAATTACATTTTGGATTGTAGTAATCTTTTTTACCCTCCTATTTGGGTAAATTCGAAGTGACTCCATAATAAATTAGTTTTTCTTATACATATAGTGATCCGTAAACTTTAGTTTCTTGACTTTTATTACATTACAAGTTGATATAATACGGTTACTTTTAATATAACGACTATTATTGCTGTTGTTATTATAATTTATATCGCAATTACTCAAATTTTAGTATTTCCAATTATAATACTAGCCGATATTTGATCAGTACTTCAAAGACCGACCGGTAACCTGCAAAATTGCCTGGTACCAATGAGGCCGCAATGTGAAGCGGCCAAAAGAATGGTCCCCATATCGAAAATTTTTAAAATTTATGAAAAAATACTCTTGAAATCATTGATACGCACAATGAAAAATGAATTTAGAAATATTTCTAAAAATTCCAGAGAGCAAAATTCGGTGGGTTGCCCCAAGCAAAATATATCAATTGCCTGCTCCATAAAAATTGTCCCCAGTACACCTGCCTATGAGGTTTAAAATTTGACCACCAACTACGTAACAGGAAGTGCCTAAGCACAAAACTGAAGATGGAATCAAAGCCAGTGGGAATACTAAATATTAATGCAAATTGATCCACCCTACCAGCCTGTACACATTGCTCCACTCGTCATTTTGCAAGCCACTTTTAGCAGTTAAATGCTTGAATCAATTAACTGTCCAGTGCTCCAAGCGCTTTCATGTCCTCCAAAAAGGCCGTATACGAGTCGTCAATGCTCTGAGTCTTTGGAGCTGATGATGAGTTGGTCATTTCTGGCTTAATTACCGTGGGAGCTGCTGCCCTGGTGGCTGCTGTTGAAGTTGATGAGAGTGTTGGCTTTGGTTTTACTTTAGGAGCAGCTGTCTCTCTCCTCACTCGAACTGAGGCAGGAACCTGAATATGATCCAAATAATTAAAATTTAGGGGAGAAATTATAGCTTGAGCTTTCTGGGTAAAAGAGAGAAATTATTCCAATAGCTATTGAACAACAAAGGAGGGAGAATCACTGTTCAGTTGTGGATTAAACTCTCCGCAAATATTGAACCCTAAAAGACATGATGGTTTCTCCAAAAAACTACACTAGTATGGGGAAAATCAAATGGAAACTAAACCTAGGCTGCAAATATGATAGCTTGAGCTTTCTGGGTAAAAGAGAGAGATTATTCCAATAGCTATTGAACAACAAAGGAGGGAGAATCACTGTTCAGTTGTGGATTAAACTCTCCGCAAATATCGAACCCTAATGGACATGATGGTTTCTCCAAAAAACTACACTAGTATGGGGATGATCAAATGGAAATTAAACCTAGGCTGCAAATACAGTTCAGATTGTTGCTTACGCTTAGGGGCAAAGCAATCTAATCAAGATTGTCAAAGCTTATTTGACAATGAAGCAGCAAAGGATCATGACATGAAAGAATAATGGAACAATAATTTCTCCGTGTGATCTTAGATTTATGACAACTCAGTGTTGTCCCAAAAAAAGGAACAGAAAAAAAGAGAAAAAAAAAGTGATCCTAACTTACCATTGCTGTAAGTTCAGGAGTGTGCTGTGCTAATGGCCTTTTGACAACCGTAGATGCAGCAGACTTGACATAAGATGGCTTCTGAGGAACAAGTGGCCTTGTAGGATCTTCTGGTAACATTGGCGGAGGACCTGGTGGCAGTGGTGGTCTCATCATTGGGGGAGGTCCAGGTAGAGGACCATATGGTGGTCTAGGAATTAAAGGCACCATTACACCAGGTGGAGCCATTTGGCCAGGAAGACCAGAAGCAGGTAATGGTGGCCGCATATTTGGTGGAGGTGGGGGTGGTGGGAAATGTGAAATTCCAGGGGGTAACGCATCAGGCTGCCGAGGTGGCATCAATGTTGGTCCAGGCATTGGAGCCTGTTGCCTTGGAGGAGGTGGAGGTGGTGGAGGAGAAACCATTGATGTGTTGTCCTTTGACGCTGATGGAGTATCATCATCATCTGCTGCATCTTCAGATTGACTAGCAGCTGACTGTGGAGGCATTCCAGGAAGAGAAGAAGGTGGTGGAAGCACAGAAGGTACCTAATGAAGGCACACAAAAGATTGATCCCTTCTTACAAATTGATTGCAATCACTAAAAAGGTACCAGAAATAGTTTTTTATGGCAAAAATTTAAAAAAATAAAACCCAATAAAAAGACCTTGAGAGGGGGCATATGGAGAATCACAAAATGGTTTCATTTGGATTAGGTAAATCCACTAGAAAACTTTTCAGCTTTGTCACTTGAATGTGGCCAAACATCTAGCAAGCAGGTTTCCACTGTAACCATTTAAAGAATATCTTTTACAGTCATAGACAGATAAATTTGTGCAATTTTCTGAGGATGGAGATTATATATCTATAGTGCTAGGCAGCTAAAGTCACTTTAAAAGTTTTCTTCAACGAAAAATATTTGAACAAGGTAGCTAGACAGCAGAGTAAATCCGTGGGGCCTGTTTGCAGCATTTCCTATATACATTACCTAATGCTATATTTTCCCACGATTACTAAATAATGCTGATTTGAGTCAGAAGATATTAGGAAGGTGAAAAATGGACAACTTACTTGAACTGTCTCCTTGGTAGATGATTCATCAGTTAATGTAGCTACACTTTTCTCCCCAGTAGTTTCAATGGTGCCTGGTGGAGGAGGCTGAGCAGATGGAGGAAGTGGGATTTGATTTAAAATTTGATCTTTTGGTGGGGGCCCAGGAGGAGGTGGAGGGGGCGGAGGCAGTGGCATACCCAAGCTAGGTGCAGCAAGCTTTGGTGGCATAGGAGGTGGATGAGGTAAAGGCAAGGAACCAATTATGGCGGAGCTATCTGCAGTACCACTGCCCTCAGGCAAGGGAGGTGGTGGCGGTGGCGGAGGTACTGCCAAAGTTGCATCCTCTGAATCTGTCATGGAGGATGAAGCAGCTGCACTTGATGAAGTAGCGGATAAGGGAATCCGAGGTCCTAAATGTCAAGACAGAGTGAGTGAGAGAGGCAAGACAAAAGAATCAGAATGATAAATTGAAAAATCATGAGAGAGAATGAGAGAGAGGAAGAGGAAAGTGGGGCACTGAAGAAGAGAATAGACCTATGGATGATTTGTACATTGGAGGCTTTCCAGGTGGTGGAGCTCCGGTAGGATTCAATGTTGGGTGATAATAGACTGAGTCCTAAAGCATAAGAAATGATCAGTATGAAGTGAAGCGAATTAAAAGAAACAACAGAAATGTTAGTTAAATATTAAGAAAAAGATGGTCATATTCTTTTGGTGTCAATGAGATATACTTCAGGCTTTGGATGCTTGACCCTTTCTTCTTCTTCTGCAGAGGTCCTTCTTCTAGAAGGAGGGCCCAAATGACTGCATCAGAAGGCAAGGTACAGTTTCCCAATCAAGAAACGCTACATCTAAATACTCCATGAACAGAAAACGAAATGCCTCATAAAATTTACCTGAACATGACAGGGGCCTCACCTTTCTCCTTCATTTTATCTTCATATTCCTGTTCAATGGGAAAGAAAATTCTAAACCACTGAAAAAAGATGAGCTACCAACTAATGACGGGAAAGGAAATTATCATGCTATAGCATCCATAAGATCCATCATCCAAGTATTACACATTGGCTAAAAAGGGATTCTAAAAGTTATGATAAAGGACAGGTACAGTAGCCCGGGGTCATGATGAAAATTGAGCGTCTTGCAAATGAATGCATAGGTAGAGCAGTGAAGAACTATAGCAGATCCTAAACTGTTGTAATTTTGATCCCAATGGCAGTAAAAAAAAACCCAATAAAAAAGGGAGAAGCAGAGCATACAGTGCTCCAGCCATTACCTTTCTTTTTTTCATAACAAGGTTAAGTGTATCCTCAAGTTGTCTCTTCTTGTGTTTTCTTGCTTTGTCTAAAGCACCGTCTGCCTCTGAAACAACAATATGGGAAAGATAAGCTTTGACTGGAAATGCAAACAAACCAAACTTCAATTTCAGTCCAAAAAGGAAAAGTCAGAAGGATATAATAGGAACGAGTTGATATACAGCCATTAGAAAAGATGAAATAAATAGCAAAGCAAAGTAATGAAGCATCTGAAAAACAACTCACGGTTAAATTCAAGAAACATCTCTTTCAGCTTAAATTTCAAGTTATGACGATCATTTAACTCAAAGCTAAAAAGTCTTACAGTTTTATGCATGCAGGCCCCTAGTAGCTCTTCCACTATAACTAGCAGGTTATAAATTACCCAAGTGAACATCTTAATCATGTAATCTAGACAAAATGAGAAACATTACAATAAATCACTCCTTACTCATCATTTCCAGCTTTTCAATCTGCTCCTTCAGCACCTCAGGGTCCTTCTTCAATATACCAACCTCTCTCACTTTTTTCCTTTCTTTCTTGTTCTGCAAAATGAAACACAAAATGTTGAAGATCTCAATACAAATGCTTTAAACATAAAAGTTATCACTAGTTCAGTGACTCTTCAGTCATAAATATCAAGCAAAATGATGAACAGAATAAGAATGAAATAGTTTAGTAGTTTTATTCTGTCATCTAAATACAATTATGCCCCAATTCTCTTACCACAGAGGAACACTCAGTTGTGTAAAATAATCACGTAATAGCAAGAAGCATGCTGATCCGCAGAGAAGAAGTTGGCCCATGAAAAGAAAACCAAAATAGATGCAATGTCTAGCATGAAATCAACTCAAAGATCACCAGAAATAAAAGCACGAAAAGTTCATTATGTAATCAAATGCAAGATGGTACAACTAAATCTTGATCAACAAACTAAAGTAAACTAAACTAGCAAAAAAGAGTACAGCTGAATACTGACTAAATTTAATATACACCTTCAGCAGTATACTATAAGAAATTTGGAAAATCTAAGAAGGAGCGGAACTATTCTTGGTATTATTCTTAACCCGAAAGGAAAAGAAGAAAGACAAAAGCATAAAAATTGCATATATCCTTCTGGTTATCTGAATAGTCAACAAGTACGCTAGGATATCTAAATTACATCCAAACCGAGAAACTTGCCAACCAACGAAGTCGTAATGAAAGCATAAAGAATAAACTCAAGAACATTATGTAAAATAGGAAACAAAAGAAACAGCTAGCTCAAGAATCAAAATATCCGAAATTAAATGAAGCATGAACATAACTGAAGTCAATTTCACTAAGAACCTCAAAGCCAATTTCTCAACCCAATTTTCCCGTGGTTCTCTTCCCCCACAATTATCTAACCAAATCCCGAAAAGAGCTTCAACCCACAACAACCACTTCAAATCACTCATAAAGAACAAGAACCTAACGTATTTGAAGAGGTAATGAGGAAAATCTACCCGTTTTAGTTCCTTCTTACGGAGCTCCTTCCGGTATGCATCCGTAGGGTTCATGACTTTGCCTCCTTTGGTGGTCTTCATCTTCCAAAATGCGTCTCTTTCTCTCAATTGGGAGTTTCGTTAATCTCTTTGCCGCCGATTTTGGATTACAATCAGTTCGATTTTTGAGGTGTTGCGAATTGGGGAAAATCTGAAATTGAAGCCCAACCCTTCTGCTCCTGCCCTAGGTTCGGTCGATAATAATAACAGGAAATCGAAGGTTTATTGCTTGAACGTGCTGAGGTTTGGGTTTTTTTGTGGCTTTGGAAGTAATTATCATTTTATTTAAATAATAAAATATCTCATGATTCTCATCCATAATATTAGACCTTTCCGGATTTTGGTCAGGACATCTCCGACCAACATATCAAAACACCGTGATAAATTCACTCTAAAGCAGCGTTTGGTTAGCATTATCAATAAATAGGGACGAAATAAGACAGAATAGGACAGGACAGAACGGAACAGAACAAAAATTAAAGATAGTAAGATGTTTGGTTGCGGTGGACAGAACAGAGATAATTGTCTTCGTCCTGAGTACAAAAATATATTTGGTTATCGAAGACAGAACAGAAAATAGTATTAAAGACAAAAATGCCCCTATAGTATAATAAGAATAGTAGATGTAATTCATTGATTATTTGATAATTGCAATATTTATTTTACAATTTTGAATTATGTTGTTGTTGTTGTTATTATTATTATTATTATTATTCTTTAATTAGTATTATTATTATTTATTAATTAATAATATTAATAATATATTAATATTATTAATAATATTAATAATAGTTAATATTAATAATATTATTATTAATTAATAATATTAACTATATAATATTATTAATTAATTATTAATTAATAATAATTAATAATTAATAATTAATTAATAATATATCTGCTTCTTTATAATTAATCGAATCCAGGAGGTGTTGATGGTGTTCCGAAAGGTTCTCCATTTTCTTGTAGTTCCAGGAGTGTGAAATCTATGATGGTTTTAGTCTCATATCGAATATTTCGAATAAGTTCTAGTATCTGTATTTGCTTATTCATAAAATACATGATAGCTTTGTAATCAGACCTTCTTATGAGGAGATCTTTATTATTTTCCAATTCTGCATTATATTGTAATCTTAATTCATTGATCAGGGTATTAATACTATCTTTTGATCCTAAATCTAATCGAACAAGATGCTCGCCATAAGCTTCTGCATTCATGGGTGGATGTAGATAATTTCCTAAATTCATTCGAATCAATCACAAACTAGTATAGAGAATGGCTCCAACACGCTTCCTTACCTATTTTCAGCTTTGACCAGAATATCACCGGGTTGCACTACGAAGCTTTTACCAAGCGTTTCAGCCCCAACCTTAACTCCAGAATCATGAATTAAGGTAACTCTTCTGTAGTCCCTTCAGCAATACTTAGCACAACCTTATTTCGTTTCTTACCTCAAGGCGTAATGAAAGTAGTTGAGAAAGTGTTTGGGCTTTTCACTATATTAGATTGCGAAGAAAAGAATGAATTTAAGAAAGAAGTGGTTTTATTGCTTCATGGGAAGAAGTGGTTTTATTGCTTCATGGATATTACAAAGGGTAAGGGAAAAGTGGAGGACGAAGTGATCAAGTTGTCCCACCTTCTACACTTAGCATACATATTTATAACTAGAAAAAGTAGGTAACTATTGTTGATATTTTTTACATATGCCACCTAATCTAAGACACCTATATTACAAGACAAAATAGTTACTTTATCTTACATATACCACCTAATTTAAGACACCTATATTACAAGACAAAATAGTAACTTTATCTCTTTTGTCCTTATTACTTTTGTGCTGGCACCTTCTCTGTCATCTTTTTAGTAGTGGAATCTTTAATCACTTTCATCTTTTGAAGCAGCAAATTGAACCGTCATCTTTGTGCAAGTTGGACATATATCTTTTTGGTGTCTTCGAAAGTGACAAATCTTTTGTTAAGCAGCTGGACTGGATTTGATTACTCCAAATTCTAGTAACTTCATCCTTATCAGTAAATAATTATAAGCCGCTATTGGTGTTGTTTTTGCGGATGATATCATGACGGAAGAATGTATCTTTTGTCCGCCATAGGTGCGAAATCCATTCTTAAAACTAGCTTTTAGTCCTTGAAGGACTATCCGAATACCAATTGCCCTTCTGTAATGTATATCTTTTTCTTCAAATTTAACATATTCTTTCCTTTTTTCTTGATTTATAGATATCGAGAATGAATCTGCTTTTCTCAGCTGTATAAAATGATAAGCTGGATATTTTTCATCGGTATCAAAATCTGGTCCTGCGGATAGGAATTTTAAAACTAAAATATCTTTTGGGATAATAGTAGGATTTTTAAGGTAACAATCCTTCACACCTTCCTTTATCCATTGTGGTAAACAATAAATTTCTGGGAAATTTGGTGAGCTTAAATATATCGAGTTTAAGGCTCCAAAATCGTACCAATATCTTACCTCTTCTGGATCTGAATCTTGTAAGTAATTGATTCTGGGGTAGATTCCTGAGAAATCAACATATCTAGTTTCACTGTTTGACAGTTGAAATTACTCCTTTATCATCTTTTGTTGTTGCTCAACATCAGGTGGTATCATTGCTATATCTTTCATTATCTGGGAGGTTGTAGGTAAACTAGTAGGACTTTTCTGAGGTCTTAAATCAATATTCATTTTATCAAAAGAGAGTTGTTGAAGGAAATCTGTTTTTGGATGTCTGGGTATATCTGGTATAGGTGCAAACTGGGCTATATATTATACTATCTTAAGGCTCAAATTTTCATAATTATCAATGTTCATTTGAATGAGAGTACTTCCTCTCTTTATCAGGCTAGAAATTTCCTTTGCTAATCCAGGAAGATTAGCAATATCGAGAAAGTCTAAGACAGTATCTTTAATGGATTTTATTTCACTATCCATTTGTCGAATTTCTTCAAGTAAGAGCATTGATGGTCTTCCATCACTTGGCAGGAAATCTGCTAAAATATTTTTGTCAGACTTAATAACTTCAATATCAAAGATATAATCAGAAAGTAAGATTTGCCATCTAATCAAACGTTTATACTCAGGTCTACTTGGTAAATTATTGGTAATAAATGCCTTCACCTGGGTATTATCAGTTCTGAGTAAAAATCTTTTTGGTAGTAAAAAGTAATAAAATTTTTTACAACTCTTTACTACAGCTAATAATTCTTTTTCATTTATATGATATCTACTTTCAGTATCTGTAAATGTTCCTGAACAATATCTACATAAACTTTCTCCTATTTTTTCATTATTATCATAATCTATTTTCTTTAAAATACCACTCCAATAATTTTCTGAAGCATCAGTTTCTAGTATTAAATTATCATCTTTATTTGGTAAATATAATTTTGGTAATGATTTACACATTTCCTTTATTTGGTTTACATGAGTTTCTAACTCAGGTGTAAAACTAAATATCTTATCTTTTTTAAGTAAATCTTGAAATGGTTTTCGTAATTGGGCTAAATTGTGTATAAAATCTGAAGCATATGTTAAAATTCCTAAAAAGCTCTGTACTTGCTTTTTATCTATCAACTTGTTAGGGAATTTAGCTATTTTTTCTACAATATGAGTTTGTAATTCTATTCCTTGTCCATCTACTTGCATACCTAAAAAATCTACTTTATTTTGTAATATTTTTTATTTTTTCTTTGACAATCCTAATCCACGTGCCTTACATATATCAATAAAATTATCTAAATGCTTTAAATGAAGTTGAATATCTTCTGATGCTACCAAAATATCATCAACATACACAAAGATGTAAGAGTAATCTTTAAAAATATTATCCATTTTTCTTTGAAATATTTGTGGTGCATTTTTTAATCCAAAAGGCATTACTAACCA
>JANZLX010000007.1:19549832-19567215 GCA_025531955.1 Erythroxylum orinocense | reverse complement strand
TATAAAGTTTGAGAAACTTTATGATTAAATATGAGATATTTAATAAATAAGGATCAATACAAGATATTGAATCTTATATGGGCATAATTGGCATTTAATTAGAATTATTTATAATTCTAATTAAAGTTTAATTGAAATTAGAATTTAAATTCAATTAAATTACTAAGACGCCCAAAGGTTATTATAAATAGGCTTAAGCTCTATGGAGCTAGTACTTATTGCTTAACCATTTCTGTAAGAGTTATAGAGTTCTCTCAATCTGTTTTATGGATAACGTTAGAGGTCGAAAACTTGTGTGACTATGGTGGTTGAGACGGACAAGTTTCAAGAATAGTTCGAGGGATACGACAGCTGGGCGCAGCGGGTGTATTTTGTGAAAAGGAAAAATAAAATGAGCAAAATGGACATAGAATATTTAACGTGATTTACCCTTAACTTTGGGCTACGTCCATGAACAAAACTCAGAATATTTCTTCTGCTATTACAAATAGTAGGTATACAGAGATAAAACAAAAAAAGTGGCTCACAAGATGTTTCCCAACCTAAAAATGCTAACCTCACTATTTTGTCACTCATCAACCCTTTAGAAATATATTTCCTAACTTCAAAGCAAAACAATGCTCTGGTTTTGCTCTCTAATTTTTTGTGCTTTAGTATGAAGCAGGGAGTGCCTTATATAGGCACTCCATTGCGTGAGACAGCTGCAAAGTAGTTGTCTTTTTTTTCATTTATTTCAACTAATGTGGCACCGAAATTGGTGCTGCAATTATTGAGCCACAATTGTTGAACTATATGTGTCCCTCCATATAAGAGGGACCCATATGCAACAAATCTCCCCCTCCTGATTATATGGAGGGCTCTATCATACCTGCTACTAATCGTCAATACTCAAACTTGCCTTTTGGTAGAATCTTGGTTAACATGTCTGATTCATTTTCATCAGTATGAATCTTTTCTAACAGTAATTGTTTCATCTCCATCACATCTCTGATCCAATGATATTTCACATCAATATATTTTGATCATGAGTGAAACGAGGCATTCTTACCAAGGTGAATAGCGCTCTGACTGTCACAAAACAATTGATACTGTTCTTGCTTGATACCAAGGTCATTAAAGAACTTCTTCATCTATAGCAACTCCTTATAGGCTTCCATTGTTGCAATAAACTCCACTTCAATTGTAGAAAGTGCAACATACTTCTGTAACTTTGACTGTCATGCCAGAGCTCCCCTTGTAAAAGTAATTAAGTAACTTGATGTGAACTTTCTCGAGTTAACATCTCCAACCATATCTGCATCTGTGTAACTAGCTAACACAGGTTCTACTCTTCCAAAACATAAGCATATTTTGGATGACCCTCGAAGATACCTAAGAATTCACTTGATTGCAGCCCAATGTTCCTTTCCAGGATTTGAAAGGAAACGACTTATAACTCCAACTGCGTGAGCAATATCTGGTCGTGTACAAACCATGACATACATCATCCTTCCAACTGTTGAAGCATATGAAATTCTGGACATTTCTTCCTTCTTTTCATCTGTAGAAGGGCACTCTCTAGAACTCAATTTAAAGTGATTAGCAAGAGGACAACTAACTACTTTAACTTTGTCCAGTTTGAATCTCTGAAGTACTTTATCAATGTACTTCTCTTATGACAACCATAGTTTCTTGACGCTTCTATCTCTAATAATCTGCATACCAAGAATCTGCTTTGTTGATCCCAAGTCTTTCATGGTAAAAGACTTATCTAGCTGTTTCTTTAGATTGTTGATTCTAGAAACATTCTTACCAACAATCAACATATTATCCACATAGAGTAATAAAATAATGAAATCATCATCAGAGAATTTCTTCACAAATACATAGTGATCTGAAGTAGTCTTCTTGTAGCCTTGC
Source organism: Erythroxylum orinocense (assembly GCA_025531955.1). NCBI lineage: Eukaryota > Viridiplantae > Streptophyta > Magnoliopsida > Malpighiales > Erythroxylaceae > Erythroxylum > Erythroxylum orinocense. The sequence continues at coordinate 19,565,316 of JANZLX010000007.1, read as the reverse complement.
TCCCCCATAACAGACCCGAACTTCTTATACTACTATTTTGGTGCCTGTTTTATACCATATAGACTCTTCTTCAGTCTACAAACATAGTCTTCTTTTCCCCTTTTCACGAAACCCTCTGGTTCGTCTATATATATCTCTTCTTCCAAATCCCCATGTAAGAAGGCAATTTTGACATCCATTTGTTCAACCTCTACATTAAAACTTGTGGCTAGCCCTAGCACAATGCGCATGGATGTCATTTTCACCATTGGTTAAAATATCTCATCAAAGTCAATCCCTGTCTTTTGGTTGAATCCTTTGACCACTAATCTTGCTTTTAATCGAGCATGGTTGTTGTTTTCTTTATGTTTGATTCTGAACACCCATTTATTCTTTAATGCTCTTTTGCCTTCTAGCAACTTCACCAGCTCGAATGTTTTATTCTCATGCAAGGATTTCATCTCGTCTTGTATGGCTTGTTTCTATTTCTTCTTGTGTTCATCATTCATGGCTTCATCAAAGCTTTCTGATTCTCCCCCATCAATCAACATTACATAATGATCAACTGGATATCTAGTAAATGGTTGTCTATTTCTACTAGATCTTCGTAATGGGACAAGAGAATCTTCAGGTGCTGGTGGTTGAATGTGAACACCACCATCATCCTCTAGTTCAACTTCATTGGGGGCATCTAGATTATCAGCTTCTAGCTAATCATTCTGTGCTTCATCTCCAACTTGTCTAGGCACCACTATTGGAGGATTCAATCGGAAGCTTGTTGAGTCATCATCAGAGCTTGGAACTTCCTTTTCGGCCTTGTTGATATCTTCAATAGTTTGATCTTCAACAAACATAGCATTACAACTCCTGATAAGTCTTTTCTGCACCGAATCATAAAACCTATAGCCAAATTGATCTTGACCATAGCCAATGAATACACACTGTCATGTCTTGACATCAAGCTTTTTCCTTTCATCTTTAGGAATATGGACAAAGACCTTGTACTCAAAGACCTGCAAATGATCATAGGAAATATCCTTTTCTGACCACATCTTTTTTAGAACTTTATACTGGAAAAGAACACATGGTGAATGATTTAATGCATACACAGCTGCAAGTAAAGCTTCACCCCAAAATGCCTTAGGAAACTTTGAATGTGAAAGTAAACATCTGACTCTTTCCATCAAAGTCCTGTTCATCCTCTTAACTACGCCATTCAATTGCGGTATTTTTGGTGGTGTCATTTGATGTCGAATACCATGCTCTTTACAGCAAGCATCAAATAATCCGATGTACTCTCCACCATTGTCTTTCAGGATGCATTTCAACTTCTTCCTAGTTTGTCTCTCAACTGAGGCGTGAAATTGTTTGAACACATCTAGCACTTGATCTTTAGTCTTTAGAGTATAGGCCCACTTTTTCCTAGAATGATCATCAATAAAAGTCACAAAGTGTTGTGCATTACCAAGTGACTTTGGCATTGGTCCACACAAATCTGAGTGAATCAGATCTAGAGCATTCTTCATTCTAGATGGAGGAGAACTCTGGAAAGAAACCTTGTTTTGTTTCCCTGCTAGACAATCTGTACATTTCTTATGATGTATCTAATTTAGACCAGATAGCATATTACTTTTTACAAGCTGAATCATCCCTATCTCACCAATGTGGCCTAATCTTTTATGCCACAAATCAATTGTACTATCATCTCCACTGTATTGACAACATCACTGGAGAGCTTTGCCTGCATCGTATACAGTCTTGAGTGCTTCTAACCTCTGGCTACTACTATGAGCCCTTAGTAAGCTTCAATTTTCCGTTTCCAAAAGTGTTTCGGAAACCTTCATCATCTAGCCTATTTATAGAAATCAAGTTCAGAAACATATCAGGAATGTACCTGACATCTTTCAGTAACAGTCTTGAACCATTCGCCGTCTCTAAAGAAACATCTCCTTTATCAACAACATTTGACATATTTCCATTTGCTATCTTAACAACGCCATAATTCCCAGGTGTGTAAGATGAGAAAAATTGTCTGTGAGATATAACATGAACAGTAGCTCCACTGTCAACTATCCAACTTGTTTCTTGCGACACCAGGCTGAATATCTCTGTATCAATAACAAGGTTAAATACATCAACAATATTACTTTGTTCATCATCACTACTTTCATCTTTCTTCACATCTTTGTCTTTTTCCTGCTTCAACTTTCGGCAAAATTTCATAATATGGCCTTTCTTTTTGCAGTAATGACATTTCATATTTGCATATCTGTTTGACTTTCCTCTGCTTTTGTCTCTATACTTTTGACCTCTAGATTGACTCCTTCCTTTATTTTCTGTAAGCAGAACATCTGAATATGATGAAGAGGTTGCATGCTATGTTTTATGTCTCATATCTTCATTTAGTATACTTTTTTAACAGACTCTATATTTAATACGTCATTTGGTGCAGTATTTGTCAAAGACACCTTCAAAGTCTCCCAAGACTCTGGTAATGAAGCTAGCACCATTAGAGCAATCACCTCGTCGTCAAACTTTATGCCCATCTTTGATAACTGATCAACCATCCCTTCCATATTGTTTAAATGATCAGCTACAGAAGTACCCTCCTGGTATTTTACCTGCATTAATTGTGTCAGATAAAATAATTTGTTGTTGCCGGTCTTTGAAGCATACAACTGCTCCAGCTTATTCCATAGCGTTCTTGCATGAGTCTCGTTACAAATGTGATTGTACACATTATCATCTAAACTGTCGAATATAACAACATACTCATTCATGCTCAAATTCCCATTCTTCGTTGGACATTTCCTCCAGTTTAGTTGTTGAAAATACTGGCAAATGCATCTTTGTAATCATGAAGAGATCCTTCATCTTAGTTTGCCATATACGGTAGTTCATACCTTTTAGATTGATCATTTTGCTTGTCTTTACCTTCATTTGCCGAATTAAGTCAAATTTGAGAAAATTGACCTCAAAGATGAAATTAGGACGTCAAAATTTGGCAGAAAAGATATCTTATAAATTTTCACCACGGGATCCGGCAAATAGTAACTTGTGAATAGTGCTCACTGGAATAGTGTCGTCGGACTCAACTGGAATAGTACCGCTGGACCCAGCAAATAGTAACTTGTGAATAGTACCATAAATAGTAGACTCAGTTACTATTACTACAGTGTCGTCACCTTATAAATTTATTAAAACAAATTTAAAGTACTATTCATCACCTTTGCTGCTTTACATCAACTTTCCTAACGGATCACACCAAAAAATTCGTTGTAATTTTGACTTCCCAGTGACGTGCTTCTTAAATAAAAATACCGCCAATAAAAACACTGCTATGATACTACTTATTGGGCACAACGGGTGTATTTTGTGAAAAGAAAAAATAAAATGAGCAAAATCGATATAGAATATTTAACGTGGTTCAACCTTAACTTTGGGCTACGTCCACGAGCAAAACTCAAAATATTTCTTCTACTATTACAAATAGTAGGTATACAGAGATAAAAACCAAAATAGTGGCTCACAAGATGTTTCTATGCTAACCTCACTATTTTATCACTCACCAACCCTTTAGAAATATATTTTTCAACTTCAGAGCAAAATAATGCTTTGGTTTTGCTCTCTATTTTTTTGTGCTTTGGTATGAAACAGGGAGTGCCTTATATAGGCATTTCGCCACGTGAGACAGCTGCAAAGCAGCTATCTTTTATTTTTTTCATTTCTTTCAACTAATGCGAGGCCGCAATTGTTGAGCCACAATTGCCGAACCATATGTGTCTCTCCATGTGAGAGGGAACCATATGCAACAACGACAAGACAAAGATTAAGTTTCGGAATAAGGTACGAATTAAATTTCACTTTATTATAATTTATGTTAATCATTTTATAGCATTAAATAAATCTTAATTTTTAGGAAATCAAAAGTCACAAAATTTTTTTATGATTATTTCGGTACGGTTAGGATCGGATCTTAACCCGATTTTCCAACAAATCAATCATGATCCTGTCTTCAACGGCTATTCAAGCCTTCCTTTGCACAACAAGAACTCCTGCCCATGTTATTGCACAATTATTTCAGTGATTTTACGGTTTAAGATATTGGACGAGGACTAGAAAGAGAGAGTTGAAAACAGTCAAAAGTTTCTAATTCTCTTCTGGTTGTTCCATTTTATATAGTGAAATTGGTAGCCAAAAATGTCCTAAAAGAGTCCTATTTCCTAACGTGTTTCATTCACATTCAAATCACCGTACTATAAGGTGAGCAGTGGCCAGAGGTGGCTTGCTTCTGCAATGGATAAGTTAAGTGATAGGTATATTAATTATTTTATTTAATATCAATTAATTAAAATTTACAAAATTATGACATGTAAATCCATTACACCTGGCATCCTAAATGTCGGAAAATACGTCTAATATAGCTTGACACTAATGTTAGACTATACCTACGAAAAATTGAAAATTCATATATTTAATTATAATTTTTTTTATAATTAACCTTTTTGTCCTCGTAATAATTTCCTTATTTTACTTTATTAATAAGTTCTTATCTTTGAGAATAATATATTCTTTTTAATCTTTTCAATCTACAACTTTTGTATAAATTTACATGGAAGTAGTATATATGTTGATATGTGGATTTGGTGAAGCTGATTAATTAAGAAAAGATAGTTTATCTGAAATAACCTAAACTTAGTGAGAATAGTAATCGTATTGGTGACAAAATTTTGATTTTATATTTATATTTAAATACAATCATGAGTAATGCATATCCGATTAAAACAAATCTTAAGGGAAAAATGAGTTCTAATAATAATAATAATAATCGAGTTTCAAGAGTTTTAACTTTGAAATTTTCAAACGAAAACCTTGAATCTGTTACAACTTATGTCGAATACATAATTCCATAATATAATATGTGTGTGTGTGTATATATATATACATATTACGGCAAAAACGTGGGCTTCTAATCCTAAGGATGAGTAATCAGAAAATTAGATGGTTATATCAAATATCTGACAGATAAATAAGAAAACTATGAACTACACAAATTGTTCTTGTAAGACTCAAAAAGAGACAACGATATCTATATACAGTAACTCGAGGGGGAAAAGTGCTTAACTAAAAGGATCACCTAGCTGAAGGCTCGTAACCTAATCAGCTAAATCCCCACATATAAATGCTCTATTGGTATCTCCCTCCGGTCCCAGCAACAACAGGAAGCCATTTACCAATATATAAACCGCGGCAGCATATGCATTGGCAGTCAAGCAACCATTACTGGCTTCCTTATTCCATGAACAACCAACCTCAACTGGAAAGACATCACCAGAAGGAAAGGAGAAAGACTTTATGAACAGACTCCCGACAACTCTTGACAAAAATTATGGGAAGGAAAAAGATGCAAAATTTACACTTTCAAGCTTAGTCCTTCAACCTACATGAAATTCACCGTCGATACATCTTTCTTCCCTAGAAAGACCAAGTTTTCCCTATAAAACCACTTTCCCTTATACCAAAACTTTGGATTTTTATATCCCCATCTGTATATGCCAAAATTTAACCATCTTCGGAAAACATTCTGCAAGTTTTACAGATTGAACCGTATCATGGTGAAGCTGTCCTTCCATCTCTTTAAATTACACCTTCTGATAGATACCTTGCTCCACAAAGCAGAATAACATTTGACAAGATTCCACCCAAAGCACTAGTTGATAGCTTCAAAGAAAAGAACCTGAGGTTGCAAGTGCCCTCTTTCACACATAGAAAGAACATCAGCCCAGCTACCAATTACCTAGAGATCACAAGCAAATTGTGACACTTGAACAGTTGCACAAAAATGACGTGATTTGCATTTGAAGTGGAATTTACCTTTACAGTCTTGTCATCATACATAATCCATTGTTGATGCTCAGGACTGTATGCAAAGCAATGATAATGTTGCCCATAATAGCAAACCTAATATCCATAAGAAGTATAAGGGAATAAAGACATTATATCTAATAAGCATTTTGCCAATGATGAACAATCAATATTTCAGAAGATAAGCAGATATTCAAGAGGTCAAGGATAAGCTCATCTATGAAACCACTATAATTTTGTTGTTAATCATACGCCACATCCCCATGGGGTTTTCAATTTGCAAGTCAGTCAAGAACTTTCGACTTCAAACACTTTTCAGTTATGAAGAAAAAATTTTCACTGGACACATCATTCTTAATCTCTAATAACTAAGACAAGTGGCTTTGGCTTTGGACGTAAATTTTCAGATTTAATATCATTTGTCTGCCTTATGGTTGAAATAATGAGGATTTTTTAGCTTTCCCTATCCCCTTTTCTTCTTAATTTATTTATACTTTAATATCTTCTTGTTTGTTTATATTTCCTTGAGGTTCAACATGTTACAATATCCTCCCTCATTCTTAAAATGTTATTAAAACTCACCCCAAAACTTTCCAATCGGATAACAATAAATGTTTTCAAAGCCAAATCACAACTAAATGGCATAAGTTGAGCCCAGTCAAGATGCATACCACTGACACCAGGTTATGAATGTTCTTTGGATCCAGTCCACGGTAAAGTATACTGATATCTAGCTCAGTACTTAGAGCTGCTAATGTTGCTGCTATGTCATCAGCGCTTTCACATGTTTTCTGCCAACCTAGAACTGCAGTCCAAAAAACACATTTCTTCAAGTTTCCGAAGGAGTGGACTAGTTAAGGCACAAATCTCTACTCAGTCAGTCAAATCACCTGTTATAAAAACATGAGGTGGAGTTGCCAAAATGTGATGGATGTAGTTAGGCTTCCCACAACCACCAGTCTCAGGATCACAAACTAACTGGTGATTCATCTCAACAAGATTAAGAAGCTCATCAAAAGAACTTTCAGCACACATAATCTGCATAAAGATGGAAGATCAAAGGGCATATAGCTAATTAGGTAAGTTTTTCTACGCAAATGACTATAAGCAAAGGCATAATAGATTAAGAATAGAAAATTTACTAAGCTTTTATAAAAAAAAAGACAATCAACATAAATGTTTAACTGAAAAGTAGTTACCTTCATTGTTCGGAGGGCACTGGCATTTATATTGTGGAAGAAAGAGGTGTACTTCATATGTCTGGACTCCCTTTGACAATTTTGGCAATTCATTTGCTCAAAAACATCCATTCCAAAGAAAGAATGCACTATACAAGCGTCACTTTTACAGTCCCAGGAGCCCATACAATTACTTTCTCCTGATTCAGAATCAGAAACACTGGAACCTGTAGTAAATGCTTGATGCAGGCACTCAAATATTACTGCCAATACTTCAGATGAATCATTCATTTGAGCCTGTCAATTGTTTACACTTTAGACCGGATACCTTATTAAATACACAACCTCATAATTAACTCCTGAACCAACAATCAAACAAACAATTATAATGAAGGAAAGATCTCACAGAAAGCATGGGTGAATAATGTAGTTCTCATTATTTTACCTCCTGGAAAAAATTACTATCTGGATACAAGTTGCTCAAAGCTATCCTCAGAGAAGTGGGAGCAACAGCTTCTCTTCGCAGATCAGTAGAAGCAATATTCAGAGCAGTAAAAATACCATACAATGCACAAACAACACATGGATCTCCCACATGACCATGGTCTGATGTTGATCTCCTCAAGAACTCATCTCGAAATCGTCTCAAATGCCATAAGGACTGAAATCATACAAGAAAAAGAAACCATAGAAACCAGAACTCTTGACGTGGGAGTCATCATAAATCTAATTAATATGACATATGAAGCTATGAATCATGTTATCTACCTGTATAATAACATTCAGAAAACAATTGTATTCACCAACATCATTCTTCAGGCCAGTACCAACCACATCGGCTCTACTCACAGTTCCAAACATGACCTCACTTGGCAAGATAACAACATTATTCCCTTCTGGAGGTATCTGAGGTGACCTCAGACTAGAAACGGGCATTTTCTGATGTGCTTGAAAGGTGTCTGAACATAATACATATAGACAAGTCAACAATTCTCCAACCTATACTTTAAGGATTAAGTAAAAGTAGTATATGACTTAAAGATGCTTGCACTGCATTAAAATTCTTGCACTAAGTGCAACATTAATAATTCAACTATACAAAAGAATCAATCTAAAATACAAAGTGAGCTCCATCTAATGTTTGACTCAGCATAGTGCAAATGAAAACTTTTCAATTGATAAAGTTCCAAGAGTGGTGGCATCACTGAAGTAAGAAAGTAAGATTCGGTACAAGTGCATAACTAGAAATATAACACTTCAACATGTATTGACCCAGTTGAACTAAATGACTTACAACTAGATATCATATGGTTTCATTAACCACCACCCACTTATAAAGGCCAGGGATAAAACTACAGTAAAATGATCCACTTGTCCACTTGTCCTGATGATCAAAAGGTTTACTTCGGTACAACAACAAGGTCCAATCAATTTATACAATCTAGAATAGTATGACAATAAAGGCAAGATATAATCTGAAACAGGCATGAAACACTTTCCCAACAGCAAAAGTAAACCATCATAAGTCACATCTTAATTTATGAAAAAGCATGCATCTTAATCGTTATTAGGGAAAAAAAGAGGCATGCCCATGGAAAAACAATTTCCACAAAGTTGCATATCACAATGTTACTTAACCCACAAATAATAAATTGTTCCAGAATGAAGTATATGAAGAGTTGCAGCATTTAGCATGAGGTACAAGAATCAACGTCACAGCAAATTATCCATGCTATAAAGAATAAAGAGCCATAAGCCCAAACCAAGCAGAGGATTTTAGCTAATATTATTTTAGATCCTAGCGATAAGGCATGCTGTTGGGATAATTAACCTTAATAGTTCATAAAATTTCAATGGCTATATTAACAGATGATAAAAAAAAAAGGGTATAATGATAAAGAATTTTACCCAGGCTTTGGCGGACAGCCTTCTCTAGGTCAGCCTGAAACCTTTCCTCGTCATCCTCCTCAGCTTGTAAGTGTCTCAAAGTCATACTTGTACCATCTCCTGTACCAGGAGTAACTGGTTGTGATACAGAAGACAAGACTATCAGTCTGAGTTTCTAGATAGCTTGTCATAGAAGGGCTTAAGGAACAAACTCTAAATTCAATTAGTGAATACAACAGCATAATATAGGAGGGGAATAACAACCAGAAATCAACATACTAGTATTGAACAAAAACAGTCAATCACTACAAAGGGGTTATGTTTGATACACTCCTGCCCTCATCCATGCACGACAAAGTTTATTCCAATAAAATTATGAAGAAAAATGAAGAGAAAACACAAATAAAACAAGTACCACGTCCAAGTTCAACTTTTTCCTTGTCAGATGATTTTGCTTCAAAAGATTTGACAGCACTCTTCTGCCGTCTACCTCTTCTTACCGTCTGTCTATCTGACATCACCATCCCATCCTCTATAATCTCTCCATTCAGTAACCCTGCCAAACCTAAGTTAGAAAAAATCTTTCCAGTCTAATCTCATACAGAAACCCAATTAGACAATGCTAACCTTGCTTTGCTTTTGGGTAATGAGGCTTATCAACAATGGCGGTACTGGGAACTGCCCCACCGTTAGCATTTACCACAGCCATGTCCTTATAACTGTTGGCAAACTCATGATTTTGGACCAACTTTTCCTGATAGGCAATATTTATGAGATTTCTTCAGTATTCAAACACACTTCCAAAAAATAGGACAATACTATCATTGCCATAATTTCTAGACCTCAAATCAAGAATGGCATTTTCAATTAAAATATACAAGAAAAATAGTAGCAATAATTGTTATCCCATACATTCCTAGTGAAACTGAGAGCCTCTAGTGAAAATTCTTACAGATTGTGTATGTATATCACCAACACCAGATTCCCCAGTCACCTCTGTAAATGTCCGATTAGATTTCTTATGTTGCTGCTCAGCTAGGTGTTTCAATTTAGCCTCATTCTCCATTTGTCTCTGATATTCTAAAGTCTCCTCGAGCTTTCTTTCCTCAGCTTCAAGCTCGATTTTACGTCTGAATTCTTCTTCCTGTTGCTTCCAGTCAACACCATTCACTGGGAGAAGCTCAGAATCATCACCATCTGATGCAACTGCATGGGAACTATATGACAGAAATAAATGAACATAGATTAGCACATACTTTACCTGAACATCATACAAAATATATGGTAACATTTAATCCTACAAAGCAGATACAGAAGTGCAACATGAGATCAAAAGCAGACATACCCCATATCAGTAGGCTCATCACAAAGCAAATAGCTATCATTACAAATGTAGCTCTGCAATAACAGAAAGAATCAGATAGACATCATGGTATGCAGATAACTAATCAATCATCCATTAAACAAAGCAACCAAAAGAACAATTTTAAACCTTTGGATCCTTAGTTTTCTTGTAATCCTTCTTTTTCTTATCTTTTGTCTTCTCCAGAACATTCTTTGCATTATCAGTCGCTCCTCGTACAGCCTTTTTAGAATCAAGTGCAAGTTCAGCTAAAAAGGCTTCTCTTGCTGCATCAGACTTCTCTGTCGCATCCTTCTCAGCTAGATCCTCTAAATGTGCCTAGAAGAGGAAATTGAACATAAGATAAATGAAGTAGAATTCAAGGGGGGGAAAAAGTAAACAAGACCTAGCTGTCTTCTAGACATTTATACAGACCCTCATGTATGATTTCACCAGAGGCAATAATATCATACGATAATCATAAGCAGAAACGGGGTCAAGTTTGAGTTCCAACTGCTGCATTCCTGTAACATTTCGCATTATTCGTGCATCAATTTTACTGAGCTGCAAGACCAGGTAAGTTTGTTAGACAAGCAAAATAATACATGATATGTTCTTCATGACAAGTGTTTCACAGTCCATATGCTCACCTCTACTGATAACTGTTCTTTCTGTTTCTGAATTGCAACTTCAATGCAGGTGTCCATTTGATGGAAACAATCCTTGATTCCCCAGCCATTGGAATCACCAGATTCCAAGTCACATAACTGAGAAGTCATACCCCCATGAGTATCCCCATATCCAAATTGGTTTAAATTTAAAGCTTCGGCTTCTTTTAACACTTTTGAGATGACATCTAACTCAAACCTCCTGCTCTGTTGCAAAGCATGATTCCCATTGGCAGAAAGCTCCTCTTTCCGTTTTCTAAGCATATCTGTGTAGATTCCGCTAATAGAGTCTGTGATAGTCTCCCTCTTCTTACCTCCTTCAAGGCAAAGATCTTCAACAGCCTGCAAGGCTTCCTCATAGCATAATTGCTCACATTTTCTTTCACAAAGGCTCTGAAGATGCTCAAACTCTTTTTCAAGAGTACGGATAATTTCTATTCCTTGATGCCTTTTCTCTTCTTTTCTTTGCATCCATGATTGCAGTTGCTCACCGCATGAGGAGCCCGAAAACATCCATGACAGCAAAGCATCAACATCAGGCAGAACTCCATTTCCACGGCTAAAATTGGAAGCAACTATCTGAGTAGCATTATCAAGACATGTGTTCGACGCAGAATCTGACTGTAATAGATGTTCATCCAAATAGAGAAACGATGCATCCCCATTAAGTATAATCTTCTCTTTAATCTCAGCGCCTTTGACGCTACTGTTTGAATCATCTAGTATACTGCTTTTCTCAGAATACCTACCCAAACCACAAGAATGAGATAGCTCCTGCAAGAATTTGAGGATCTTTCTGAGCTGGGATGCTCCCAGAAAACAAATGCAAACAGGTGTTTGGTCCACACTGCAGTTCATTAGATGTGAACCAGAAGTAAGGGTCTGCAACTCATCCATGGTAAACTGTATCACCTTGCTAAGGTGGCTTGCAGCAAGATACTTGTGTCTAATAAGGGCTTCAAATACAGCACGGATTCTTTCAAGGAGCTTTGTGCGCTCTGGATCATCTGACAATGGCCAGTTATGGATAGAATATGCCACAGAACCCAGGCTCCTATCACATTCTTTGCATTCAGTACTGAATGTTGCATCAGTGTCATTGGCCCGTGCAGTAAAATCATTACAACTTTCCTTCTCTGGAGACGAATCCCAGGCATCTTTAAAACAATCATCACATTCTTCATTAAGATTCCCTTGGTAGAAATTGTCAGCAAGCTCAACATCCTGGCCTTTCCCTTCATTCCCGATGATCTTAAGGGCTGAGGTGATATCCAATGGTTTCCAAGAACAACTAAGAATCATGTCTGCCCACTCATTGTCAACACTTTGTGGCAAGACATCTTGCATTTTTGGCATAAGATTTCCCATGTGCTCCTGCACCGCATGGTGTATATGAGTTTCTGCATCTGCATACTTCTCCATGCACCTACAACACATCCAAAATTTCCACGTTTTGTTATCCTCAGCAAACAACAAGGCCTCATCCAAAACCTCACCCGCCATTCCATGTTTTGATGACCCAAAATAATTCTTCAAATCACTAACCCTGATTTTCAACAACTCCTTTTTCATTTCCAAATTCTTCGAAGCCCAATATGACCGTATGTGATCCTTTCTTTCAGTATTACTTGCTTGCTTCTTTGCATTGCTCCCGTACTTTCTCCTCTCTCCTCTCTTGTCACTTCCACTCAATCCCTCCAACTCCTTCTCACTCCTTTCTCCCTCAGTCTGCCCCAAACTCGACTCTGATTTCTGCTGCAGCAATCTAGCAGCAGCAACCCTAACTTCAATCTCTTTTCTTCTCTCTTCAGGCGTCTTTGTAGCCTTTTTAATCTCATTCGGCCTCCTTGTTTGCACTAACCTAACCTCCATAGGATCTTCAGTCGCTCTCCGAATAGGTATCAACCTAATCTCCTCCCCAGTCCCTAAATTCTTCATCCAAGTTGAAATCGACGCAATACTAGCTTTCTGCTTCAAACTCCTCAACTCACTTTGCACATGAGCAACTCTCGCCTCCGCACTATTTATCTTCTGTTGACTCTCCTCCTGCAAACTCTCTTTCGCAGGATCAACCGGATTCTGAATTTCCAAAGCTCGGTCGCACTCTCTCATCACCTCCTCGTACTCCTTCCCATCATTTGCCGCCTCATAGAGCAAATTAGCGTAGAAATGCGCGAACTCAATCGAGTGCGGAGACAATTCTGCGGCTCTTCGAGCAGAATCAATAGCGTTTTTCAAATGCCGTTGCTTGGCGTTAGGGTCATCGATAATCGACGCCACTTTCACACACACAGTGCCCTGAACACGGTAAATTAGGGCAGAGTGAGGCGAGTTATCTCCATGATGAGAACATGATTCCTTCATCAGCCTCAGTGCTTTGGTGTGGTTTCCTCGGCGAAGCGCAGTGAGCGCTCGCTCGCATTCAAGCTTAATCGCAGAGTACGAAGAGCCATCCGATTCATGACAAATAGATGGGTCGATCTTCGCAAGTGTAGAATTACTATGATTCGGCGATTGTTCGGCTTCATCAACCGTCGCCGCCGTAGAAGAAGAGGGAAGAGGAGGATTTTTGCAGCGAGGAGCGACGGCACGCTTCTTAGGCCCCATAACTCATATATAAACTTTTCTACAACAAAAATCGGATTGTCTCATGCATAAATAACCGTCTCTCTTTGGTTATATACACAGAGACGAAACAAGAATAAGAAGACGTGCGTATTACAACCGGAGACTTACTTGAAGACTTCACCACAGACCACAATGAGGAATATGGATTTGACCGGAGAAGCCGCGTGCGGCGGCAGAGTAGTGGTGGCGATCGGCGATGAAATCTAGGTAAAGAGTTGAAGAGTAAGAGAAGCGCTGTGAGTGACAGACGGGCACCTACCCATGGGAGGAGGGTGAGGGTGGATGGACAGGGGTAGAGTATATTTTAGCAATTAAGGATCATCTGTTTTATACCTGGGGCTGGGGGAAATGTGGAATGGGACCCCAATTAATCCCAGGTATTAAGCTAATCGTCTATTTTTTATTATTTAATTTAGCGATATTTTTACTCATAATTTTTAATTCTTTTTTTATGATAAGATTTTCGCATGTAAATGGTTAATTAAGCATTAATAACGTAATTTGCTTATGTTGTGATTAGAGAAGGAAAACGGAAAACGAACAAAACAGGACAAAGAAATGGGTAGGTGAAGATTATTATATGGTTAATGTGTGTGAGTGTCCATGACCAAATGAACTCTAGCTTTAGACCATGTGTTCAGGCAGGCAGATCAAGAAAAGTTAGGTTTTTGCAGCTTTTGTAGGTCGATGAGCTATGAAGAAGAATTTTCAGTAGATTCTTAATTTAAAGTTTTAAGAGTCAATGATTTTTGATGAAATGGAAAACCTCGGATGAAAATTGTTAGGGAGGACTGAAGCAATGGCATTCTTTTCATTCACCAATTAGAAACTGTGCATAACACAACTATTTCTTGACGAAACTTGCGAGAACAAAATGATTACTAATACAGCACAAGTTTACATCGAAATGTGGTGGAAAATGAAAAGGTGATAATGATATGAGACTAAAATTCAACCAAAGCATCTCCAATTTCGTTTCTAGTAAACATATGATAGGGCAAAAGCAATATACACTAACTTTTGTCCTTCTTAACACACATTCACTGCACTTAAACTTGCACAAAGATAAGTGAGCCCCCAGCGATTCTGATAAAATCTTTTAAATAGCAGAACTTGACTGCTTTTACACTAGAAATCCTGGGAAGGGTAGTATGAGACAGAATAGAGAAGTTGGGTCGTAACACAAACGTATTATCGATAACAAAACATAAAACGAGAAAAATAATTGCAACAGCACAGTGCTTCTGCATGTCTAAATGAGATTGCAATAATTGATGTTTTCAATTTTCTGATAGAAATTGTATTCGGACCAGAAATGAACTTCATAATGGACACTTGAACAATGACGATGTTGCCCAAGCAAATGATGTTGACCTTTAATGATACCTTGTCTCGTTACTGTTTTTGCTTTAAGAAAAGACAAGTTGAAAGATAAAAGGAAGTACTGCCTTATTTTCCCAACAATTTTCACATTTGTAAGAAACAATAGGACCGACGCTTTTGGACATGTGCTGCAAATTCTTCAACCAACCAGCAAGCACTGCCCGTCGCTGGCAAGCCAAATATGTTATCTTGAGATCAATCTCAATCTGACAATATCTACATAGGATGAACTGTCGTCAAGAGATTCTGTTACTTGTTACCATGAGATGCATAGAAATTGACTCAATAGCAAAAGCGCAAATCTAAGTTTCTATTATGCAGAGGCATTAAAATAACTAGGGAAAAAGAAGTAATCATTTACCTATAAGATGTTTTTTTTTAAATCTACCTAACACTTTTACCGTTGAGATTGTGGTCCATTTAATGTATAAACCCTTCATCACGCACACGTTGATGCCCAACCTGAGGGCTTCATCACCTATGATGGCGAAAAGGTATGCAAGCTTCAGAAATCCATCTATGGATTGAAACAAGCATCCCGGAGTTGGAATATC
>JANZLX010000007.1:19457903-19467904 GCA_025531955.1 Erythroxylum orinocense | reverse complement strand
AGAATTGAGATGTGAATGTGTTGGGTATTGAAGTATTATGATGATATGAATGTGATTGATTGCGTTTGGATTCCGGAAAGGAGGTCCGATGATTGTGACGGTTGGTCTGAATTATTGAAGTGCTTTTTGTTTATGGCTTTGATGGTATTTAGACATGTGTAGGATTTTTTTTATGGAAAAAGAGAAATAAGATTTTCTTTAAATGATGAGATATGAGACATGATAGAATTAGAAGAATTAAATGAATCGAGGAATTGGAATTGATGAATTTCAAATGGGACATTAAATTGTTTGAATGATATTGAATAAAATAAAAAATTATATCGATTTGGATTGGTTTATACCGAGTGTGTCTTGAGTTTCCAACGTTAATTTTTCTAAAGTACGCGTTTTCGGATGTAGGACTTTGACTTAAGTTTGATTTGCGATCTTTCAATTCCTTTGATTTTTCGCTTTGTTTTTCGCTTGATGATTCCTTCCGCTACCGTAGGCTTTTTGATCCGTCTTTCGCTTTGTGATTTCCGTTTTACGATTAGGCTCTGGTTTTAAAATCGGGTCCTAACATCAAATACTCCAAACAGATATATGGCAATATACTCTCGTCGTATGTTGGTCACACTGGTTATTGAACAAGTATGAGCACTGCAGAGTTTTTTTAATTATATTAAAACCCATCATATGTGAGTGGGAGATAATGAATCATATACACCCATGAGGGGTATTATGGTCATTATTCTTTAAATAACTACCAAAGGTAGTTAAGGTTTTGAATTTAAAAACCAAAGAAGAAAAGATAAGGAAGATCTTTTAACAAAAATTGTGAATAAGGAGACTAAAGCTTTCTTTAACCGGTGGAACTACAATAGTAATCTCTTGTGATTTTATTTTTTGTACACATATGCAAAGATCTTGTTTAACATGATCTATGTAATTATGTTCTATCTTGATTATTCCAAAAAGAGATAAAAGGTAAAATTTTTATATTTCAAATCTTACATATAAGGGTTTTTTAATTTTTATGTAAGAAGTTACTAATAAATTTATTTGTAAATCTTGCGTGGATTCAATTTATGTACACTACTTTTGAAAATTAGGTAATTTAATTTTTAATATAATAGTTCTTAATTTATTTACGTTGGTCCAAATGACAAAGATTTACGAGAACCACGTTATTTTTGTAATATTATTATATATTTTAGTAAGTTAATTGTTCATGTTTTTTATGTCTATTTTTATATTTCACTCTACTCTGCTAAAACAAATAATAAAGAACAGAAGGTAAAGTAACATCAAATAATAGAAATATCAAAACATTAAAAATGAGAAACTGTCGCAAAAAAATGGGCTTCATTTGATGTGTAGATATCAAGCACCCGAGTACACTTGAAACATCGATCAATTGAAGGGGTCCTCCATCTTGCCAGGATACGATTTTTTAGGAAACAATTCAAATTGGAAAGGAAAGAAGATACAAATTGCTTTTTAAAAGTTTTGTAAAAAAATGTAAGTTTTATCGTTATTTTTGATATAATGTAATACTCTAGCACTTTTAATATAATATTAGTAGCATCATAAATTTTCAATAAGTAAAGTTTTTGATAGTTTTTAAAATATGGCTTATAAATTTAAGGTTTATTACAACCAAAAAAATCCAAACTTTCATTAAATTTTTAATTATAGCCCGAATTTAAAAAAAAGTAATAAAATGTCTAAATTTTTAATTTTTTTTCAATTCTAACCTGACGTTAGTCTCATCGTTATCTTTACTGACGTGACATTGTGTCAGGAGATCCTTATTAATCAGACATGTCAGCATCATTAAGAGAAGTGAATTACGTTAATGAAATGCAATCGTTCTTTATGATAATAAAATGATGTCGTTTGAAGAACTCAAACTAGGATTTGCAATTTGGATGGAGTTCCAATAGATCTACTAGGGATTTCTAGATGTCAAATGGTTTTAATCACGGTTCTACTTCTAAGGATTTCGATTTAAGATCGCAGATGAATAAGAATAGGCACAACTTACCCTTTCATCAAGATGAGGTGATTGAGAATCAGAAAAGGTTACATGATACAGAGGCGATGTGAGATGTACGTGAGTTTTGATTAATAAAATTGAAGATTGTAATGCGAATCGCAGGAGACGTGAGCATTATAGGAACGAAGAGTTGTAAATGCTACGCAACAAAGGAAGTAGAGATGGTAGTTATGACTTTGATCAGACTATTTTGGTTAAATTGATAATACCAAGTCTAACCCTTTGAGGGAGAAATATCAGAATCTCCATTTGGATTAAATAATGGTAGAGGAAGTGAGAGAAAGAAGCCCTGTCTGTCTTTCAATTCCAGTTCCCTTGTAGCCAAGACGATAATGACTCCTAATTCTAGGCAGATTCCTTCTACAGATTTGATACTTATAAAGAGTAAAATTAAAGATGGGATGATACTAACTAAGGATTTTTTAAGTTCATAACTCGCAAATTTCAATGATAACGGTGAAAAGTTGGATAGTTTAACCGTTGTTTCAAATAATATACTCACTTGTAATGTGGGCAATGCTTTTCTTAGAAAAGATAGAATTGTGGGATCTTCAGAGAATCCTAATTCAGATAACGGTAGAAATAATGTTTCTGGTGAACCACCATCATTAATCATTCCAGGGAAGAAAAAGACAATGAAGAGAGTTATGAAGTTGTCGCAAACCCTAGTCAAATTTACGGCATTTTATTATCATAAAGAAATGGCATTGTTTCATTAATGTAACTCACTTCTAATAACGTGTCTAATTAACAAGGATCTCCTGATATATAACAATAACACATCAATAAAAATATCAGTAAAATTAACATCTAGTTAAATTTAAAAGAAATTAAGAATTTAGATATTTTATTGCTACTTTTTTTAATTTATGATATAAATAAAAAATTAAGTAATTTTTGATTTTTTTTATAATTAACCCTAAATTTAATCTATATCATATTATAACTGGACTTACTAAATAGTGATATTTTTCATAATAAATTTTGTAAATATCAACCAAATGTGCAATTTCTGTTTTAATATTTCACAAAAATTTAAATAAATTCTTATTATTAATTTTATTACTATTTTTAAGATGTAATAAATAATAACATTAAATTACAATGAGTGTTGCAATTGGTTTGCCTAGAATGGAGTAGACCCATGAATGAAATACGGTGGTTCCATTAAAAACAGAAAAGATGGTACAAAAAACCAATTTATCGTTCTAGTGAAATTTTGCAAATAAAAAAGTCCAAAAACTTTTTACAAATCCACAATTAAGCCATACTTCGTCAGCTTAATATAAAACAATTGATCTCCGAAGCAATAAATTTGTCTATATGGAGTGTTCTTTTTTAAAGTCACGGACTTTCGTTAGTCACCCTGACGCGTGAAAGAAAGAAAACTATACCATAACAAGTGCAGCCTTCAGTTCCTGCTCAGTCAATTGTTTGGAGGACGGACTGAATTTAGTATCTGATAGGGTTTGAATATCTTCCAATTGTGCAAGCTGCAGAGAAAAATGGTTTTTAGCTGCGTCCACAGTTCTCTCGATGAAGAGTGATCGTGGCATATACTCCTTCATACGGCATATGAAATCCAAATGTTTCCTTCCCTACACCAGAAGTAGAGAGCATAATTATGTATACATATAAAAAAAAATCAGGAGTTGTCAAGGTAAGGCCTGTTCTAAAGAATCGTTGATAAGTCCAGGCACATTATTATTCCTGGAAAATAACTATGTCAAGATGTGTATCCAGTCCATCATCTCTCGTTTAAGTTGATACTGAAATCTAGTGAGCTTTATTTTGCCATTGTATCTTAGCTGCACAATAACTGTATCAAAATGACAGAAGGATATACAATCGAACATCCATGCTCTAGATACAGAGGGTCTTTGAATTGGTAGAAGCCAGTTGTTAATTACCGCATGCATTGGTTTGACGAACAATAACTAACAACAAGATAAACATTAAGTAAACATATTAAGTCACCAGTCGATATTCAGGAACCCGCTCGGGGTGCTTCAAGTAAGCCATGTTTCTGGCTTTGTAGTCCCATAAAAAGGAAGTGTGATGGATCCATCGACTTTTGGTAATGGACTGAGCATTTCCTCCAAATTTATGGTTACCAAATACATAATCTTCAACCAAATGGAAATAAATTAGTAAGCTCTACAAAGAATGTCATGTTAAGCCAAAAGGCACTATAAAAATGGAGCAAATGCACACGTAAACTAGAGATGCAGGTTGGTTGGATCAATCAGCAATATCCATGGGCTCGCTAACTTACCTTGAGCCCAACTACCATGTTACCATGCATGCCTAAAGCCTTTGCGCTTCTTATGTATTATGGCAAAGAAGAAGTGACTATTTTCATTTAATTTTTTAAATAATCAAAATAAATATTGTTTTATTGACATAATGGAAAGAAGTGAGAGTAACGTTACAACAAGGAATAACGGATAACTGTTTAACTATTGAACATGGGTCAGATGTAAAGAAAGCTCTCCTCAACACATACCTAACAACAAAATTAATTAAGGTTTCTGTTAGACCCCTAAATTTAGAAGATAGAATTGTATATGTGTTGGTAAGCTTTGGCCAATATTTGATACACAAGTTGGCATGAGAAAAATATGTCGACAAGAGAATAAGGCGAAGCCTTGTAAATAGGCAAAACATATGTATGATATAGACAAAATCTTGAGAGTAGGTTAGAGTTACCATGTGTAAGTGCACATTGGAGAATTTCCGATAATGAATGAAATTCATATGTGACATTGACAATGATAATTTCGACTGCTCATGAAGGCACAAGACTTCGATGAGAAAGTTTGAAAACATGAAAATCTTGCTAGGGTTTTATACAAGTTAACTCTTATTGTTAATATATTTAGTCAGAGTAATGAGACCACACCCTGAGTGTATTTGAATAGTCCATGGACTAACATGGTCCGAGATGGCTAATCAAAGATTCAACAAAGCACTTAATAATTTAAAAGATAATGACATAGCATCACATAAACTGTGGGGTTTAAGAAAGTGAGATCCCTTCCTAAGATCATGTAAAGTGGGGCAATGATGGGCAAAGAGAGTGGACATTTTCAAGACCATATGCTCCATAATCAATGAGAAATTATAGGCATAAAAGATGTAACTCTCCACCATAGAGGAAGGCGTTTCAATTTATTGTTTATTTTGTGTTTAAAGTGCTGTGTATTCAATCAGCTATAAGAGAATTGTCGAACTTTGTGAAAGTTTTAAGTAGACAATTTTTGAATGTTCCAAATTAGAATTAGCCCAAGCCCTTGTATTGTTATTTAACAATAAAAATTGGCTTTCGTATCTCTCTTTTTTATCCAATTTTTTTGATTCAATTGTGTACTTTTGAGTTGAATGTACGGAAAGTACCAGTGTGGATGAGATATTAGGAAACTTAAGAAAAAGTGGTTTGAAGGTTATGAAACAAGAAGAGTTAGGTTTTGACGGATAAAAATTAAACTGTCATACGATGACTTTGACTAGATCCCCCGCGCTTAAAAAGATCCTTGTGACAATTACCAAAGTTGAGAAAATCTATAACATGGAGAAGAGGGTCAAGGATGGAACAACAAGCAACATGCATAATACATATCTTTTTGTAATTTGTTTTCACCTTAGCTAAAGTGTTAATTATCATCACTTACTAATTGTTGATGGAAATAAGATTGAAATTGCCATAACCCAGTTCATCATACAGATCAAAATGGTGTCTTTACGGACTAACAACCACATCATTGAAGTGAAAACAGTTTCATTTGTCAAAATTTGAAAAGGTGAAACGTACCACAGGCTTTTGATACAGATTCCCTATTAGTTACCCCTGGACAAGTCAATGAAGGTGTTACCAGCACAAGGAGAGAAGCTCTATAATGCATACATTTTAATGCTCGAAGAATGTCTTGAAAAGTAATAATATATGAGCATGCATTTTAGTTGAAGGCACAAATGTGCAAAATAAAAAATAAAAAAATCATCATACCATTTTCACGAAGATGAAAATTGTCAACTCCACGGAATACTTCATTGTATATTAGGCCACTCCAGGACATGATAGATCGAGGGTATGATTGTAAGTAAGGAATTGCATCTTTGCTGCATATGAAAGTCACAAATATTGTTTCTTGATCAACGATCACTGTACCACCTCCACTAAATCTTCTTATCACAGGAACCTGATCCTGCAGCACTGCTTCAATTTCGAGAAGTTCAGCAGGTCTCCTGAGCATAATATTTTTACATGATTTGGATGTGATTCAAGTAGATAGATTGACAAGTAGACAACACAGTAAGCAAAACAAGGGCAAATGGTTTTTCAAGCGCCCTCACATGTACCAAAGGCAATCTAATCAATTCAGTTCAGTGATAATTAACTGAAAGAAGCAACTAATCAACAATGATAATTAATTAGCTTTGACTCTGACTACTCCTTACAAGTAATAACAATCTTAACATGGTAGGACATGATCATATCATTAGGCTTGCATCTGGCTGCTTGCACAATGGGTAAATAATGCCTAGAATGATGCTGTGTACTAAAAGTAACACTCCTGTTAGTCGACCTGGTTAAATCTACTAGTTAGGATTCCATGAAAATGTTAAAGAACTTTTGGTCTTTCAAACAGTTATCTAATGATCTCATGTCACTCTCCAATGCAGTCAATCCAAACAAGTCTTCATTATCATTTCTATCTTAATACAAAGACCAGAAAGACTAGAAAGAAAGTGGGATAGTTTATCTCAACACAACCAAATGGAATGGGGTAGAATTAGTAACGCCAAACTTTGAAATCCAGAAATCAGAAGAATCCAAAAAGGCCAAACAAAGCAAGTGAATAAATCCTCGGCAACAAATTATGCAAATGTTGTTCCGCAGACCAGCACCAAAAGTAGTCGGAAGAAAAAGAATACCCGGAAACACCCATCACAATAGTAGGATGATTGGTTCCATCATTAATAATACACCAATTGTGCTTCGAGGTACGAAGCAACTGCTCCTCTATATGCAGTTGATGCAGTATGGGTACATTTTTCAATCTCACCAGCTTCATTAACGGAAGCCTCATACTTTGAACCATAGTCTTTTCTCTCCCCCAGAATACCACGAGAAAACATTAAAAATTGAGGCAAATGTAGCGATTCAAATTGTTGGGTACCTGCAAAACTAAAACGTTAGACAGAAGTGTACATCTTGGGCTAGAAAGACTCATGAAGTTTCTACATTGAGCTAGGAATTTTAACTTAATGTCTTTCAAACAGCAAACTAAGGAAACAAGAAAACAACCGATCCAACTGCTCAAGTACAAACGAAGAAGAAAAGGGTTTCATTTGGTGGAGAACATAGGTCAGCGTAAATCGAGGGTTTTGCAGTAGATAAGAGGTTCGAATAAGAGGAGCTGACTACATAATTCAACCATAAATTAACTAAATCATTTTGTATATTACAAAATTCAATTAATGACCATTTAATTCAATGTTTCTTAAATTTCAAAAAGTAACATAGACTTCAATTCGATATTGAATCCTAAAATTCCAGAAAACAGACAACACAAAACACATCCAAATTGCAAACACTGCAATTCTATGTCAAATACTCAAATTCCATAATCCAAACAACACAAACCTAAAAAAAAAATTCAAGTTCCAAACACGCATATGAGTGTATGACACAACTACACATGGTAGAAGTTAAATCAACTCAAGGGTCAAGAACACGTTCAACACTTGGATTTTTGTTGTTTTGCAACCTTGAGGCTTAAAGTTTGATTGTCTCCTTGACTAGGATGGTGACTCGATGAGGCTTCATTTTCTGCTTGATTGGGTCGGCGAAGGAGTGACTTTGTGGGGTGAGGCACAAGTGTGCGACTACGAGAGAGAGGCTACTGCTTGACTACGGCCGAGGAATGACTACTAGACAGTGAGAGACAACGAGAGTGAGGTGACTGTGACGAAGGCAAGAGAGAGTGAGGCGACTGCAACGGAGGATGATGGTGAGGCAACGCCTTGATAGGGGTTGTGACTATCGGCGAAACACGAATAGGTGGGGGCGAAACACCATGGAGATGATGGTGGTGGACAATGTAGAGTCGTAAAGGAGTAGGGGCGAAGAAAATTGGTAGGGTTTGGGGAGGGGTCGAGCAAACGAGATCCTCTGGTCGGTTTGGTGATTCTGTTCCGTTTTATTTTGTACACACATAATATTTGTGTCGATTTATCCGATTTAATGGAATAGGGGTTGGTATTAATTAATTGGAACATCTGGTCCGAAGTAAAGAGTTAGGGTAAAATTTTTATGTTTACAATTTATTCCTTTTTTAAATTTACAAAATTTAATAATCAACTGGTATTATGAGTACTGGGTCGGACCGAAATAGTACTGGTAATTTCGGTATCGTTTTCACAGGATGACTAATATGGTATGAGATATATAAGTCATTATCATATCCCGAAGTCCCGCAATGAAAAAGGATCTTGGGGACCTAATAGTACGCAGCCTTACCCCCTACATTGTAAAGAGACTATTTCTAATAAACCCACATGCAGATGTTACAAAATAATAGTGATGTAGGTTAAAAACGTAAAAACAGACATAAAATATATATAATGAATATAATAATCAGTAAAGAAAATACTAAAATTAAAAAATAAATAATAATAATAATAATAATAATAATACCACAAAGTGCGATAATAAAGAAACGTTAAAGACTTATAAGCAGAGTTCTTATCAGACCTTGTCAGGATAGCAAAGTTCTTACTAGATCTTGTTAGGACAGCAGAGTTATCATCGATGCTAGAACGTTTCTGTTTACAGGTCGCATCATCGTCTACAGCACTCCACCACATAAAAAGAATCAAGACAACGGAAACACAGAGCAACGACACTGATGAGGACGCTATCTAAAAGGAACATAGCAACAAGTAACACACAACAAAAAGTGAGAGCAAAGAGCACCATACGCTTAACAACAAAGATGGTAAGCCATTACTAATTAGAATAAAAGTCGCAAGAAAGATTGTACCTTTTCCGTTACCGAGAACATTAAGAATGTTTTGTTTTCTTGTTGACGTACACACGATAGATCCACAAAAGAAACAGAGCATACCTTTACAGTTACAGTGAAGTCATGAACAGTTTTATCGATGGTAGCTCATTCTGACCCAGAAACTAGATCCTCATATCTTCCTCTTATTCTCTATGCTAGATGATTAAAGAGTAAAAAGTACATGAAAGATACTCGACGTATCCAATGAACCACCTAAACATCAGGATCTATCTTACAACAATTGCATATTATCCATTTATGCCGATCAGAAAAACATTTAATCAGCAGTTCAAATCTAACATAAATCTATTAAAATATTAGGTGGTCGCTGCCCCAAAAATTCATGAATAAACTAAGCAACTTCCAAGTCAACTCTAGAGCAAGGAATTAGATACAACGAATTGCCAAATGGAGATAAATGAACAGCTAAAAATCCATTCTCTCTACCATCTTTCCTTTCCAATCACAGGAAATATCACAAATACAGGCCTGACTTAGTTTATGAGAATAAAGAACGAAACTTTTGAGTCACTGCAGAGCAAAACTCAAGATTTTACCAGGAAAAATGCAATTCATCTCTTCCTCACAGAAATCACCATCAGACAGAAGAAAAATCTCAGATATGCAACAATCACACTACAGGTTCTAATCTCTGTAACAGAGGTTATAGAAAACTAAAACCAAAGAGTAACTGAACGAAACCGCACAGATCCCTTGAGAAAAGAGGTAAAACCCATATCCACGTTGAAAAATCAAGCAAAACGCTATGAACAAGATCAGAAAACGAGTAAAAGACTGCATCTTTGAAGAGTTCCCGATGGATTAGAGTCAGATCTGGGAGTGTGAGATGCCATTTGGTGGGTAGGTTGCTTCCTCTAGTTTTCGTAAAT
>JANZLX010000007.1:19442301-19457803 GCA_025531955.1 Erythroxylum orinocense | reverse complement strand
GGATATGCCATTATGAGTGTTGCATTTCATTTCATGAACGCATGAAATATAACGAAGTTGTGACTGGAGTAGCCACCAATCAGAGCTTAAAGCTCAACGTTCAATGAGCCCTACATGGGACAATTATCAATGAGTCCTATATGGGATAGTTTAGGCACTCGGTCACATCCAAGTAACAAATGAAAATGAGTCTCATACGCATTGTGTAATAATGTGAATGTGCAATAATGTGAAATGTGTAATAATGTGCAATGTGAAATAAAGTATGATGTGTGACTTGTATAGTATGTGATTTGGGTGAACCATCGATGATGGTCACTCACTGAGTTCACAAAACTCACCCAAAATTTGCAACTATTTTTCAGGATAAGAAGAATACCTCGTTAGGCCAACGGGAGTATATTGACATCATTCAAGCGAAGGATAGAGGTCGGGATCAGTTCGCGTCTGCATTTCATGTCTTTAATTTTGTATTGACCATATATTTCGCAATTGTTGTATAAATGTGTAATTTGAAATGACTTAAGGTTTTGTAATTGTGAAAGGGCCCAAATAGACATATGGGGATTTTTGTACATTGCACTATATGATTAAAAAGGGCTTAATGCCCTATTTGATTATTAACTTTCGCATATTATGTTTTGTTTAAAAAAAATACCAATTTCTGAGCGATTGAGTGTTTAACATGCCACCCTCACGGGGCACGAACTCAGATATCACCATCAATGCCGGGTTCGGGTCTTGTGAGAGTGGGGTGCTACAGAAGCGGAGTCAACTTAAGACGAAACAAAGTCAACTTAAAACTATGCAACTCTTAAGACAAAGCGGAGTCAACTTAAGATGAAGCAGAGTCAACTTAAGATGAAGCAACTCTTAAGACGAAGCAGAGTCAACTTAAGATGAAGCAAAGTCAACTCAAGATGATGCAACTCTTAAGATGATATGACGTCATCACAAACGATACTTCTCTACAGACGATATGAAGTCATCACAGACGATACGTCTTTACAGAGGATACATCTTTACAGACAATACATCTATGCTCCTGAGCATCTCCCCTTATAAGGACCATAACTTTCAACTCCAATGTCCAATAATTACATATCTTTCTTCAACTTACTACACATCTTCAACTTCGTTTTTGCTTTCATTTTACTTCTATCTTTCACCTTAATTTTTCCCATCTCATAACCTCTAAGCAAAACATGTATGTATCCACACTTCTCATTTACTACTTTAATCTTGTCTATCATTTCTAATTCAATAATTTTCATCATTTGTTCTCTACTTGTGCCTAATCACCAAAATTTCTCATTTAATAGTTCTAGTCTTTTAAGAAAAGTTCGAGGTCCAATAATTCCCCCCCCCCCCCTCTCTTAAAGAATTTCGTCCTCGAAATTCTTTCCCGAGTGATAAAAAAATGGAGGTAACGATGTCTTATGTTTTCCTCAGTCTCCCCAGTAACTTCTTCACTTGAATAATTTCTTCCAAATGATCATAGTCAAAAAGACTCACTCAGTCTTTCAATCACTTGTTTAATCATCCACTTTCTTAACGAGTTCCTCATTATGTTTCAGATTATTCACAATTTTCTTACTTCCTGTGTCGATAGCACCAATAGCAGATCACATTGATATCTCTTAACATACTCACATATATCATGTTACGAACCAAAGAAATCTATGCGGTCCAGTTCTTAATATCTTTATATGGACCAATACAATTCAATTAAGTTGATTCTTTATCCTAACTTGAGCACATTTTACTCAATCTAAGCACACCTTGAGAAGGTGATACTCTCAGAAACATTTCATCTTTTGCTTCTACTTCCTTAGCCATCAAACGTTATCTCAACGTATTTCCAATAGGATGAATATTATAGGTTGTTATTTATGCTCCTCTAACAGTCTATTTGTCCAATCATCTTTATTAGTACACATACTTCTTATGTCAATCATAAGGTATCATTCTCCCTATTCAAACTCAAAATTTGTACTCATTTCCAATTTCTTAGTAAGATTCACAATTTTTGAACCCTCAATTTGAGCTTTGTTTATGTGAAACCGATCAACTCCATTCTGTACTCTTTATTACACTAGATTTTTAATAACTTTAATATCCAAATTTTTGATACATTCCTATTGAATTTTTCCATTCAATGCGTATGATTACAATACTAGCTTTACTAGTATAACACTAATTTGTACAATCATAATCCTTTAAATAACTCTATTTATTGTCTCAGTCTCGCATTCTATCTTTTCAACTCAATATTTACCTCAAATTAAATGGTCTGTGTATTTCAAAATGTTTCTGTACTTATAATGTCTCTAAACTTTTAAATGATCAGCATTATAGTAAGTTCCAAATTCATACATCAATTAATCATCTCACGAGGCTTAATTGTCTCCCTGAATATGAAATCACTTTATTATGCTGCATTAGATTTTATCCTAAACTCTTATACAACATCATTGTACACTATAAAATCTTTAAATCGGAACGATATAATTAAATCGGTGTTATAATCCCTCAAAATTCTCTTTACTTTCATTACTCATACGATTTACACGTTTTTCCTCAAGTATTCAAACTATTCTCCTCAACTTTTCGATTACATTTAACGTATCATCAAATTTTGCTTAGATCACTTTAATCATTAATAATGTAGTACTATCGGGGCATTTGTTAACTCGAACAAATACTCCCAAAGCTCCATATGCCATGATTAGTTCTTGTATGTCCTTTAATAACTAATTCCTCCATGAGGTAGCACTATCTCACGTTATTTTTAATTTCTCAATTGACTTCATGTCTCGAATGATTTTTTCTCAATTCTTTCGATTTTCGCGGGCAGCCGAGAGAAGGCTCTTGTCAACGTACACGTGACGAACATAATGGTTCCACTCTTGCCTAAACAAAAGCACTTATTCATTTTCTCATATGTTCAATTCAGTTGATCACAATTTCATATTCTCATACTTCTTATACTTTTTCTTCTTTTCATTCATACAAAATGCCATGTCATTTTTTTTAAGGCATACATGAGCATATTCACAATTTTTAATTCATAATATAAAACATATCATAATGAAATTTTCACATTAGAAAATTCACAATTTAATAATTCTAACATATACACACATATAGACACATTGCCCATTTACACAATAACCATAAATATATTACCCACCTAATTTTGCTTGCAAAATCTAAGTCACAGTTGTCTTTCCCCTTGCTCTTGGATAGGATTCTCTTAGTTCCCTAAAACAAACCAAGTCTTATTCAATAGGAATCCAATAGAAAATACCACAATGCAAAATCACTAAATTTGATTCTAGAATACTTAAAACCCAAACATTTTCTAAACTCCATGAACTAAAAATCCTTTCAAAAATTCAAAAGATTCAAAATGATATCACCTTCATTCTTCACCAAATGAAGGGATCTTTAGCTCAAAGGAAAGGTCTTTTCTTCCTCTACCTTTTTCTCTTCTTAAATAACTCCAAAATCTTTCTTGAAGGTTAAGAATAATTAAACCCTAGCTTAACTCTTTTCTTTTCTCTTAAACCACCAAACTCTCTTCCTCTTTCTTTCTCATTTTCGTTATTCTCTTCTTTTATCCCTCCGTTCATTTTTCTTCTTCATTTACAAGCAAGACAACACTTCTTCTTCTAATTATGCCCTTAATGATTGAGAAGTGTCCAATTTGCCCTTCCATTCATGCCTTATGTCGTTTTATGCTTAAGTGTCTTGCCAACAATACCCTTGAACATTCTGACATAATTCTTTCTTCTAGAAAAAATGTTCTCCATTGTCATAAGCTTCTAATGACACTAAAATCCATTTGGTTTAGAACTCTAAAAGTATTACCCCAAATATTTTCGAACTGTTCTTATATTGAAACAGTACACTATACTTAAATTCCTCCCATTCAAACTCTTCCTACCGATACCCTTATCTTGATTCAATCAATCCTTTTTCAAAACAACATCAAAAGCTATAACTTTCATGGAGAGGTAGAAAATGTAATCGAAATTTGTTGGTATAAGATTCACCTCAATTGGATGGCAGATGTCAAAGCTATGGCCGAAAGAATCAAACATGATTTTCATCCTTAATCATACATAACCTATCTCGGGACAAATGACATAACTCTCTCTATAGAAGTCGGACTAAAATCATGTTAAGAGGACAGTTTCAAAGAGGACTTTGAGATCTAAAAATTTCAAGAAGAACCTTGAAGACAAATTCTATCGTCTAGAGTGTCAAACTTGGACCAGAAGATGTTCTGGTCAACGTAAGACGAAGCAGAAAGTCAATATAAGATGAAGGGTGAAACGTGTTGAGAAAAACAGACAAAGCACAAAGTAGATGAAGTGAAAAGCAGACGAATCGAAAAGTAGATGAAGCAAAGAGCAGAAAAAGCAAAGAGGCAGATGAATTAAAAAACAAAAGAAACATAGAGCAGACGAAGCAAAGGGGCAGATGAAGCAAAGAACAAACGAATCAAAAAGCAGAAGAAGCAGGAAGTAGATGAAGCAAAAAGCAACAGAAAGCAGACGGAGCGAAAAGTAGATGATATCAAGAAGCAGACGAAGCAAAGAGGCAGACAAAGTACAAAAAACTGACAAAACAAAGAGTATACAAAGCAAAAGCAGAAGAAGCAAACAGGCAGACGAATTAGAGTCAACTTAAGACGAAGCAAAGTCAACTTAAGATGATGCAACTCTTAAGACAAAGCAGAGTCAACTTAAGACGAAGCAAAGTCAACATAAGAAGATGCAACTCTTAAGAAGAAGCGGAGTCATCTTAAGACGAAGCAAAGTCAACTTAAGACGATGCAACTCTTAAGATGAAGCACAGTCAACTTCAGACAAAGCAAGTCTTATGACGAAGTAGAGTCAACTTAAGATGAAGCAAAGTCAACTTAAGATGATACAACTCTTAAGATGATATGACATCATCACAGGCAATATGATGTCATCATAACCGATACTTCTCTATAAATGATATGACGTCATCACAGACGATGTGATGTTATCACAGACGTCTATGCCCCTGAGCATCTCCCCTTATAAGGACCATAAGTTTCAACTCCGATGTCCAAAAAATACATATCTTTCATTAAGTTACTACACATCTTCAACTTCATTTTTACTTTTATTTTACTTCTAACTTTCACCTTAATTTTACCCATCTCATAACCTCTCATCTACCCAAAAACACCAAAGTAAAACATGTATCTATCCACACTTCTCATTTACTACTTTAATCTTGTCTATTATTTCTAATTCAAGAATTTTCATCATTTGTTCTCTACTCATGCCTAATCACCAAATTTTGTCATTTAATAGTTCTAGTCTTCTATAAAAAGTTCAGGGTCCAACAAATGAAGGTTGCTCATATAATGAAAAAGAAGATCAAGATATGAGTTCTCCATCTAAAAGCAAGAAATCTCCTAAGAATAAGAAGGCAGAGAAGACATATTTCAACATTGTAAAAGAGGTTTTGCTTATAATTGGTGAACAATCAAAAAGGAAGAATGATTTACTAGAGAAAAAACTAAGTGAAACATCATCCATTGCAAAGAATGTATCTCAAAAGCCTAACATAATAATGGAATGTATGAATTCCTTAGATGAATTGGGTGTTAACGTTATTCAATATGGAAAAGCTATGAAGGTTTTTCATAATTCTCCACTTTATAGGGATATTTTTATGAAGATGATAGATATAAGGAAGTTGGATTATGTCACTTTAGTTATATTTTCAAGTTATTGCATATCAAATTCTTATTAATTTGGCACGTTTATATTAAGCATTATTTCATATTTTGAACATTTTAAGTTTGTATTTTTTATGAATGTCTGACTTAATGTTAAGTCTATATTTTGTATGAATATTTTTCTATATTTGATTAAACCTTTTAATTGAATATTTTACTAATTATTTAATATTGGCATGGTAGATACATAGATTTCAAATCAGATTTTGATGATGAATTGAAGAAGGTAATTATTATTTCTCTGGTTGGGGGAGAGAACAAATATTTTTATTTACAAAAACAACCATGTAAAAGTTCTACTCCACCAAATCATGATTGGATATTAGAACTTGTGAATGGGAATTCTACAAGGATTTATGAAAACGTAAGAATGAGAAAGATAATCTTCTTAAGCTTATGTGATGAGTTGAAAATTTTAGGAGGCTTAAAACCAACAAGACATTTAACTGTGGAGGAACAAGTAGCAATTTTCTTGATGACTATAGGGCATAGTGAGATAACTAAAGTCAATGTAGAATGCTTTCAACATTTGACCTGAACATCTTGCAAAAAGAGTCATTATTCCACCATTCTTTACTAATACACGTCCTGAGATTTAACATAATTCAAAATTCTTTCTATATTTTCAAGTACATTCATATATTTAATTAATATTTTAATTATGTCCTTATGATTAATAATTATTTTCATTTTTAAATTTTTTTTAGGATTGTATAGGAGCAATAATAGATGGTACACATATTGATGCATATGATTCGACCGATGAACAAATACCATACAAGGGTAAAACAATTAATCCAACCCAAAACATTATATGTTGTTGCTCATTTGACATACTTTTTACTTATGTAATGGCTAGATGGGAAGGTACTGCAAATAACTCTCACGTCCTTTTAGAAGCAGTAACAAATCCAATAAATCAATTTCTTATGCCAACACAAGGTATTATATTATTTTAAATAAACATAGTAAGTATGATTTATTTTCAATTTCTTTTTTAATATTATGCTCTTTATATATTAGGTAAGTTCTATTTGGTTGATTTAGGCTACACCAATATGCCTAGATTTCTTTCACCATACCGAGGTGAGAGATATCATTTGAGAGATTATAAAGAAAAAGGAAGACCTCAAGGTCCACAAGAATTGTTTAACTACAGGCATTCTTCATTAAAAAATAATATTGAAAGATGATTTGGCGTTCTAAAAGCAAGACTCACTATACTTAAAAACATGTTGAGTTATGATATGAAGAAATAAAAATACATCATTATTGCTTATTGTGGTGTACACAATTATAATAAAATATGTGGACAAAGCGATGAATTATTTGTCAATTGTGCTGAAAATGAAGAATAAATTAGGGAAAGTGAAAATGAAGATGCAAGTTCTCAAGTGGAGTATAATATCACTCCAACGTAACTTCGAGGTATGTCTTGGAAGCGAGATGGAATTGCTAGACAAAAATAAAATAATTATATTAGTTCTAATTTATTTATGTTCCTTTTTATAAATGATAGTACTATTATGTTTTCAAGAATTATAATATGATCAACATCTTTTAAAATTTTATTATAGACAATTATTGTGTAAATTATTCTAATTATATTAATTTACATATATTTTAATTAGCTATAATGATAATTAATTAATTTAAAAACAAAAAATATTACATTAACATTATTAACATAGGAGTATAATTATAAACATAGAAATAAGATGTTGAGATCAAACATATTTTTGTCTTTAGTTTTTATTACAAATCTCAACCAAACAAGATTTTGTTTTAAAATTTTATATTAAAAATTTCAATCTAATAGTATTTTGTTTTTCTAACAAAAAATATAAACTACAACGGAAAAATAAAAGTGAAACCAAACAATTCTTAAGTCATCTTGTAAGGTATGATATCATATATTTTGGCCGAAATTCATCCCAAGCTTATCCTAACTATTAAAAGACAAAAGTATAAGGATTTGCTTAGAATGATGAAACTCTCAAAGAGCAGGGTTTTGATCTTTATTTGTATTGCTGACAAGTCCAGTGTTGTATTCATTTTAGGAAACTTTCTATTGAAATTAAGGGTGTTGCTACATTCTAGATTTGAATTTCTATAGTATTGTGACTTTGGCAATTCTGAAGCTACAATATATCATAAGAATATGATAAAAGTTGAATTATTAAGTATTGTAAGCAGATATTTCTTACGTAAGAGTCTAATTTCTGATCAACTCTTGCGCTTATGTTTCATGGTTCATTTACCTTACCTGTCAAATTTTTTCCTTTCAAAAATTTGTTATGAACCCAATTACAGCAGCTGGGCCTTCCCTGCAAAGAAGTGCTTGTGTGAATCAATCTCCCAGCATATATGATGATTTCACAATGGGTGCCACGTGGACCAGGGCTACAGGAGGCACGAAATAACAGAATGATTCTCTTTATAATGATTGGCAATGGCAGAGAATTGGGCATGAAAATATTGTTAGGCTTGTCTTTTCCTCTTCTCACCTCCCTTCTCTGCTTACTGTTTTCCCATCCCTTTCTTTTTCTCAAACAGTTGTACTGCACTATTTGAATCAAATACCAGATACCAGAAACCTACTATTTCCCTTATCATTCTGCTTATTGTTTTACTGTTACATTAGCACACATAACATTGGTGCTTTCATTGAGAGTCAACACAGATGGCTAATGAAACTAGCCTGAAAGTCCTCGATGACACAGTCTCTTCCCTTCGTCGCAACTTTTATGTTATAACCTCCAGTGTCGGTGAGCAAAAGGTGTTGCTCTAAGAAGTTTTATCTCGACTATCACAGCAACCATCCCCGGAATCTAAGTTTGGTTCATCATCATTTGAAGGTCACTTCACCACCCCTTTAGTTGCCATAAGCCCGCAGCTGTGCAATTGGCACATTTCACCAGAGTTAACCCAGATCGATGGGTTATGCAGGCCAACAGATACTTTGATTTTTATTAAATCACCAACGAGGATCAGGTGTCGATTGCTTCATTTTATCTCGATGACATTGCAGCAGATTGGTAGGATTGGATGTACCTAAACCGGCAACTCTCTAGTTGGGAGGTGTTCACAGCATCGCTCGTGTCACGTTTTCTGCCACATTATTTGGAAGAACCCAAGGGCCTTTTAGCAAAGCTCCACCAGTCCATGTCGGTTAGTGACTACCACTCCAGCTTTAAGGCTATAACTAATCAGTTCGTCTCCTTCTAGCCCATTTTTTAGTCCATTACTTTATTTCTAGGCTTCGTGCAGACATAAAGCATATTAATTGACAGGCCCGCAACCTTGGATGACGCCATGGCTCTGGCCCAGTTACATGAGCAGCGAATTGCACTTGAGAAAGGGCTTGCCACGCCCACCTTGGGTTCAACCAAACCTTTGTTGCCTACACCCATGACCTTCCCCCACATAAGCCCTAACCCTCAGCCATAGCAGCAAAACACAACCACCTTGGCCAGTGGCCACAAACTTCCCCTTCGCCGTTTAACACCAGCATAAGCGATGCAGCGATGAGCAAAAAGCTTATGTTACCACTGTGATGAGAAATATACGTGGGACCATAAGTACAAGTCTAAACCTCAGTTATTGTTGTTGGAATATGATTTCAAGCTTTGTGACACCACCGATTCGCACCTATTACCGCCACAGCACAGTCCGAATTTCGAGCTATCTTCCCTGGCCTAGTCGTCAAAACTCCAGTCTGCTATTTCATACAACGTGCTCACTGGTGGTTGTTTTGTAACTACTTTACATTTTCAGGGCTCTGTTTATGACAGACAAGTTCAGATTCTTCTTGATGGTGGAAGCATGCACAATTTTGTGCAAACGCGGGTGGGCTACTTATCTTAATATGACTGTCACTACTACACCAAGTTTCTCAGTATTGGTTGGAAGTGGGGAGCATTTACCATGTGTGGGTATTGTGCAAAAAGTACCATTGGTCATTCAAATCACGAAATTCTTGTGGATTTTTTTGTTCTCCCTATTCAAGGATGGGATATGGTGCTCAGAGTTAAGTGCCTTGGGACTTTGGGACTGATATTCACAGACTATGCTTCTTTTGTGTTTTAATTATCATATAATGGACAGAAAGTCGCTGGGTTGGTGAGAGGGCGCCACAATTTCAGCCCGTTCAGTTCAACGGTCATTGACAATTAGTTAACACGGATTCTGTCGTCGAGTATTTCCGATTAGATTTGGTTTCAGATTTTAATTCCACTGTTGCTATTACCGCTCCTCTTATTACTAAATTATTGAGTGATTTTGATGATGTCTGTACTAAACCCCATGCTTTACCACTGACTTGTGACTATGATCATGCCATTCATCTCTTGCCTGCGACGGATCAACGTCTTCCCTTACCGATTCCCACATTTGCAGAAATAGGAGATTGAGAGAATGGTAGCCAAAATGCTGACTGATGGGAATTATTTGGCTTAGTATGAGCCCGTTTTCTTCACTGGTTCTTTTGATAAAAAAGAAAGATGGGGCGTGGAGGTTTTGTGTTGACTATAGGGCTTTGTACGCTGTCACGGTTAAAGATCGTTTTTCGATTCCCTTAATTGATGAGTTGTTTGATGAGTTTCATAGGGTGCAATATTTTTTGAAGCTCGATCTTTTAGTGGGATTTCACCAGATTCGTGTCCACGCTGGGGATGAATGCAAAACGGCTTTCTAAACTCACGACAGACATTACAAGTTCTTAATTAAGCCATTCGGCCTCACAAACTCGCCTTGCACATTTCAAAGCTTGATGTCTTCGATGTTTCGTCCCATTTTAGGGAAGTATGTGTTGGTGTTCTTTGACAACATCCTTATATATAGTCTAGATTGGAAAACCCATTTGGGCCACATCCGATCAGTCCTCACCATTCTGTGCGACAATCGGTTCGTGGCAAAGAAATCCAAGTGCATTTTTGACCACACTTCGAACGGTTATTTGGGTCATATAATCTTAAGACAAGGAGTGGAAGTTGATCTCGAGAAAGTGCAAGCCATTCAAGCTTAGCCCACGCCTCGCACAGTCAAGGAAGTCCAGGGTTTCCTCGACTTAGCAGGGTACTATAGGCGGTTTATCTGACAATTTGCCTTAATAGCTAGCCCTCTCACTGATTTGCTACGAGAAGACGCTTTTAAGTGGACAGAATCTGCGACTCTTGCATTCGAACAACTGAAATACTTGTTGAGTGTTGCACCAATACTCAAACTTCCCAATTTTTCTAAGGCCTTCACAATGGAAACCGATGCCTCAAGTACGGGAATCAATGCCATTTTATCACAAGGTGGTCATCTGATAGCTTATTTCAACCAACAGTTAAGTCCTCAGATGCAACAATCTTCATGGAATCCCATCCGACATTTGTCCAAGAAGTAGTTCGCCTTCATGGAATCCCATCCGACATTGTGTCTGATCGAGATCCATGCTTTCTCAGCAGCTTTTGGAAGGAGTTGCATCATCTCCAAGGCACTACATTATGCATGAGCACTGCATACCATCCGCAAGTCGATGGGTAGATCGAGGCTTTGAACCATTGTTTAGAAATGTATTTACGTTGTTATGTTGTAGATAATCCTTCCTCTTGGATGTTGATGCTGCCACTACCTGAGTTCTGGTACAATACTTCGTACCAAACAGTAGCACAAATGTCTCTTTTTGAGGTCTTATACTATTGTCGCACGATACATTTGAGACTCAAGTGGTAATCCTATTGTCGAGTCGAAACTGTTGAAACGAGACCAGGTTTTGTTGCTGTTGAAATATAATCTCCATAAGGCCCAAGCCTGTATGAAATACTATGTCGATCAGCTTCATCGGGAAGTTATGCTTGCTGTGGGTGACTGGGTTTACGTCAAGTTACAACCGTATCACTAAGCCTCGATTCGTTTGCAGAAACACACTAAGTTAGGCCGTCGATACTTTAGACCATATCAGGTATCCAAAAGAATTGAAGAAGTGGCTTATGATCTGGATTTGCCTATTATTGCTCGTATTCATCCTGTGTTCCACATTTTAGTCCTTAAGAAATGCTTAGGTTGCCCCACTCAGCAGGTGACTCCATTAGACCTTATGGACTCCACTAACTCTTTTGTGCTCAAACTAGTTGCTGTACTTGATTCCAGGGCAGTGCAACATGGTAATGTTGTAGTTGAACAATGTTTGGTGCAATGGGTAGGGATGTCCGACGATGAAGTTTCTTGGGAAGATAAAATTCAGCTAGCTCGAGCTTTCCCTGTTATTAACCTTGAGGTAAAGGTTGTTTTCGATGGAGTGGGTAATGTCATGAACCTAATTACAACAGCTGGGCCTTCCCTGCGAAGAAGTGCTCAGGTGAAACAACCTCCCAGCAAATATCACGATTTCACAATGGGTGCCACATGGACTAGGGCCAAAGGAGGCACGGAATAACATAATGATTCTCTTTATAATGATTGGCATTGGCAGAGAATTGGGCATTCAAATATTGTTAGGCTTGTCCTTTTCCTCTTCTCACCTCCCTTCTCTGCTTACTGTTTTCCCATCCCTTTCTTTTTTTCAAACAGTTGTACTGCACTATTTGAATCAAATACCAGAAACCTATTATTTCCCTTATCATTCTGCTTGTTGTTTTACTGTTACATTAACACACATAACAAAATTTGTAATCACTTGCACGAGGAAATAGAACTTTAGTACATCCAAACCCATCTCATGGCCTTAAAAATGTTCGGGAACTTTAAAGATGTTGGAATTCTTAACAGTTGGATGCAATCTTTGCGTTTTCACTGAACAGACATGCCTAAAGTTAGGGCTCTACTTGACAAACCAAAAAAAAATGAAAGAAGTTAAGAGAAGGGACACATGAAGGCATGTGATCGCCAATTTACTACTCTATTTACAATTAGGTTCTTTGGAGCATCACTCTCAAGAACCATCGACAATTGATACCCTGAGAAAAAAGATTTTGGAAGTGACCGAGAAATAAGTACGAACATACGAGACAATTCCAAGGACCAATCCATTATGGAGTGCTACGCAATTCTAAATGCGATATTAAATAGAAGTTTCACCGCTAAATTTAATATATTTTTGCTAAATTAAGTCATATATACATATTTGATTGTATTATATATCCCATACAGTAATAAATTCTAGCTTCAAGAAATAGTAATGAACCCAATGGGATAGACTTTTCAAACGATATTAAAGAAACTTAAAGACAAAGACCCCGTTGCACAACTAATTTAAAACTTACTTGCAAATAAATTAAAATAATTAAATTAAAGTAAATCATCATATTTCAACTTATTTATAATTTATCATTCCTTATTTCAAAATAGGCAAATCACAATCTGTAATTCTACATGATTCATTATTTATACGATCCACTTAAATACTTGACATAAAAAAGTTCCATCCAACTTAGAATATGTTGCAATAGTATGTAATAATAAACGTTGGCACGCTTTAAATTGAATTTCAATATTGACTTTAAGTCAATTGTTCAAGCTAGTAATTATTAGATGGCATGAAAGTCATTAATTATGAGATAGCCTGACCTTAATTAAATATTATAAAGAATTAAGCAATCGTTTGCTTGGTTTATATAAAGAGTAATTTGTAAGTAAGGCTAACATAGGACTTCCATTGCCTCTTAATGGAGTATGATTTTCCCCCTTTATCTTCCTCTTCCATTTCCTCCCTTACCTTTTCTCCACAACCAACCAACCAAAACCCTAACATGCCCTCTAAATTCCCATTCCCCATCTTTCTCAATAAACAAATCCTTAAAAATCTCATTCCCCTCCACCCTTATTCCTAGCCTTTTAAGGCATAAGCCTCCCACAGCCTCATCCATAATCTCACCCCAACCAACCTTAGCAACACATGTGACTCAGAACATTGTTGAAACCAAAAAACCTAAAAACAGGTTGTGGGGGATAACTCAAATTCCTCACTCTTCTATAGCCCCCCAGTTGAAATAGACGGAAAGTTGATAGTGACCTTAATTCTAGACATATTGCAGGAGGGTGCAAAAATATGGGATGCAGCAATTATAGGCTTCTTCATGGATAAATGCCCTACATTCCCTATAATACAAGCATAGGTTTAAAGAAATTGGAAGGGATGAGGAATGCAAGAGTTAATGTAAACTGAGAATGACAACATTATATTTACCTTTAGTTTAAAATTTAAGACTCAAAAGGTGATAGAAGAAGGTCCCTGGCACATCTCACAGCTCCCATTATTCCTCCAAAATAGGTAACCTAGTATGGAATTAGAAAAAATCATATTAAAGAACATACCTTTATAAGTGAACATTCACAATATTCCACTAGAATGTTGGACCACTAAAGGTCTAAACTTGTTAGCAAGCTATTTGGGAAAGTCAATCTGCATGGATAAGAACACAACTTTGAGGAAACGTGTTGGCTATGGTAGATTATGTATGAGTATGGACATTTCTAATGACATGAAAGATTATATCCTCATTTTAAGATTGGCAGATGGAGGCTCCCTCAAGGAAGATAAGGTCATGGTTACTTACCATTGGAAATTGTCCTTAGAAGCTCAAGGAAAAACATGGCAACCAACACGGAAAGTCTTTGTGAGGGGAGATTATGGAGAATTGATGGAGTTGGATGAGCCCTAAATAGAAGGGAAACCCGAGATGGTAGAGTATGAAACACAAAAATAGATTCCTAAGGTCTATGGACTAGTCATTCAACTGGACAGAATTCATACTGATGAGACCAAGTGATTGAACTCAAGTTTGCTATATTGTTTATTGACATTTTCATAGTTTTTGTTATACTTTTCAGCTCCTTTTGTTTGATATTGTGCTTAATTTGATCCAAGAGTACTTGTTTTGAATTAATATGATTTGAGGATCAAATTGTCATAATTAATTAACAATTGCACTCCCTTAAATTGTAGGACAAAGATATTATAAATTTTTACTTTTCATTGCAGGTCTGAAGGGGAGTAGAGCTAACTCAAGAAGAGTATAACCAAAATGGAACATGGAATTGGAAGCCATGAGATGACTTGTTTCGCCGCGACGTCAACAAATCCTCTCGTCATGGCGCACCATGAAGGAAAAGCTCGCCGCGGCTTGAATCAATTATCTCGTCACGACAAGCGATCAAAAGGTACACGTCGCGACGTCAAATAATCCTTTTGCCGCAGCGAGCAGACGAGCACCCGAACTTAATTTGGAAAATTCTCTCACTGTATTGACCCGACCCGCTACCCATCCTTTAAAGTCTTGCCAAATTAGGTTAAAGAGGGCATTATTTGGGATTGACATTCGGCAAAAACAAGAGAGGAGAGATGAGTGAAGAAAGAACAGAGAGGAAGCAGTCACGATCTTACCACCCAGGGTTCCCTTCGAGGTTCCCTGGGGACATCTTTTATATAGTGTTTATCTTCCTTTTTCACTGCCGACTTCCACCATAGGTAGCTTGGATTCGCCATGAGTTGTGAAGTTTCCGGTTCCTATGCGTGGCTAGTCATTTCTTTTCTCTTGAAGATGTAGCAACAGCTGGAGTTTTTCCGAGCTTCAAAGGGGAGTAGCTTAATTAGTAGTTTAGCTATGATTTATGAATGACTAAGTCTAGGATTTGTAACTTGTAGTGAAGATACTTGATTATAGTTAAATGTTGGACATTTAATGTGTTGTTTGGATTAGAAGTTTACATTGTCACGTTTAACTACAT
>JANZLX010000007.1:19422335-19442201 GCA_025531955.1 Erythroxylum orinocense | reverse complement strand
CATGAATGCATGAAATTTCTATTCATGTATATATGGAGGCCATAATATGCCTGAACATAGCAAAACAATTTTAAACACTCCTAACCCATTCCAAATTACTAGTTTACCCTTCCCATCGGTGATGGGATGTTACACTTTACATCCATTTGGTGTACATAAAGGCTAAAGATTGAAGCTAATGTCAAAAGTACTCTTACTGATGTAACTCTAGCAACCAGGCATATATGTCAAAGTAATCGATTCCTTCTTTTTGCCTAAAACCTTTAGCTA
Organism: Erythroxylum orinocense; assembly: GCA_025531955.1. NCBI lineage: Eukaryota > Viridiplantae > Streptophyta > Magnoliopsida > Malpighiales > Erythroxylaceae > Erythroxylum > Erythroxylum orinocense. Next base: position 19,441,931 of record JANZLX010000007.1, on the reverse strand, counting down.
TATGTCAAAGTAATCGATTCCTTCTTTTTGCCTAAAACCTTCAGCTACTAGCCCTGCTTTATAAGTTAGAATAGTACCATTTGTGGCATATTTCCTTCGAAATACCCACTTACAACTAATTGGTTTGGACCCACGAGGTAAATCAAGTAGAACCCCACTATTGTTAGAAAATATTGAGTCCATTTTATCATTTAACACTTCTCTAAAAAATACCATATCCCTTGATTTCATTGCTTCACTAAAGGTTTTCAGATCTTCCTCTATACTTATAAAACTAGAGTTTTATTTAGTAGAGTATCCATATTGCCATCAACTAAGAAAACAATAGCTTATGAAGAAATAAAATTTGAAGGCAAATATTTTCCTTCATTTGACGTTGACTCCTCCTAGGTTCAATTTGAGGGTCTACACTTGGTCTTTTTAATGCACTTGAGAGTTCAACACTTGGAGAAGGGGTAGATCCATTTGATAGATCCTTATTTACCATTAAGTCTTTAAGAAACAAATCCTCAAAGAACTCAATGTCCCTTGATTCTACAATCACATTAGAGTCAACTTCTAGTAGCCTATAACCTTTAAAAATTTTTGAATAGCCCACTAACACACTGCTAAGTGCTCTTGCCCTCAACTTTATTCTTTTGTTGTCAGGGACTCTATCTATACAGCCCCAAACTTTTAAATATGACAAGTTTGGCTTCCTTCCTTTCCATACTTATATGGAGACACTTTAGTCTTTAAGGATGGAATTCGATTATGTAAATGACATGCAGTCAAAAAAGCCTTACCCCACAAGTTTTTTAACAAATCCGAACTTAAGAGCATAAAATGAACTATGTCTCGCAGAGTTCTATTTTCCTTTCAGCCAAACCATTTTGCTGGGGAGTATATGATGCACTAGTTTGGTGTATAATACCATTTTGTTCAAAAAATTTTGAGAACTCATTAGAGAAGTATTCTCCTCCTCTATCACTTCTCAAAATTTTAATCTTTTTTACTTAATTGATTTTCAACAGGAGACTTATATGTTTTAAACATATTAAATGCTTTATCCCTGGTTTCATCAAATAAACATGCACAAATTGTTAGACCTTGTTTTCGGAGCCCAACATCAAAGTTGTGAGAACATGAGTGTATTTACTTGCAGGGTAAAATCAATGGAAATCGTTCTGTGATACCATAAGTATTAGACACCATACCCTCACTCATCGCACAAGGGGGGATGCTCCCAACAATCAGTCATCAAAATCATAAAGTCATTTCTTCAACTTCAGAACAGATTTTTGGGAAACTTCAAACCGGAATTACAATTTGACTTCTTCAGAACATTTGTATCTTTATGTCTTTAGTTTATTTAGAAATAAGAATCATCTCATTTAGAGCTCTATAGATCAAGATATCATCAACATACCAAAGTACATTCAGTAAAATATCCAATTCATACTCTTCCAACTGATACCTTTACTTTGATCCAATAAATCTCTTTCAAATCAAAACCAAAAGTTATAAATTTTTATGGAGAGATAGAAAATTTTGGTAGGAATCTATTGGTTTAATAATCAAGTCATTTAGAGGTCGGATGACAAAGTTATGGCTAAAAGAATCAAACATGTTCCGAGCTAGAAAACCCTTCAGGTGGCTAAATATTAGTGAAGTTGTGGAAGAAACAAGGTGTGATCGCATCTTTCCATGTCGCGATCACACCCGAGGCTACTCCCAGAGTGTTGCCGCACCTTTGCTTGTCACGATCACACCCGAAGCTATCCTATATAATACATCCTTTGTGACATTACTAACTTGTAATAGTCATATCTCTCAACTCTGATATCCAAAAGTTTTATACTTTATACCATTGGAAAGCTAAGAAGATAACCTATAATTTTGTTTAATTTAGCCTAATTAATCTAGTTTTTTCCTTGAAGTCAGAACACACATTTTTCCCCTATGAAAAACTTGAAAATGCAATGTACAAACTTGGAAAGTCATGAGCTTCATTACTTACAACTACTTCTCATCGTTCACAAGGCCCTATCTTTCTTTTCCATAACATATCCCACTTATGTGTAACAACATTTCATATTCAAAATCTATCATCTCAAATCGATAACTTCCTCAAGCATACCTAATTTCAACTCAATCTCATCCATATACAAATTCATATTTCATTAAGCTCAAAGGAAAGTTTTAAAATGCTTTAATGGCATTTCAAGCCACATTACATCATTGGTATCAAAATCCAAAATATAAAAGATACATAACCCAATAATTCTTAAAATGCGTCTAAAGCCTTACTTTACAAGAATTAGCTTAAAATACAAGACATGCAAAATTTGGAGTGTTGCTTTGACTCTATCGCTCACTTGGTCTCTGGCTCATCACCTGGAAATGGTGAGGAATGGGGTGAGTTTAAAGCTTATGGGTAACAAGTTTATAACTAATAACAAGCAAAATCATTGAAAGATTCATTTCCATTGCAAAAATTCACATTGAATCATGAAACACATATTTCCCAATTCTCAAATTATCAAACAATTTTTAAGCCACATAAATTATGCACTCATCAAACTTGTCAACACATTTAAACACATGAGCATATCAGAATGGTTTGGGTAGGTCCATAAATAGAACGTACTAACACATTTCCCATAAGGGTCCTGTGTAGTCGTGAACAGAATGTACTATCGCAATCCTATATAATGGTTTTGCGTAACTGTGAACTTAGGGGAGTCCATGAAGGAGCTCCATGCTACTAGCAAGCAGGCAGGAGAAGTCTTTAGTTAAAGTGCACTTGACATACAAAATGGACCAAACCAAACCCATATTATCATGTATTTCACAACTTGTAAACATGTTGCCCAAAATGACACTTTTCTAAAACTTGATTCATAAAATTAATATCCTTTCAAAATCATTTTCATTTTTCATTTCATAAATCAATTACACAACTTATATACAAAGCATAAAGCAATTTCTCAAGTCATTCAAAAGCAATAAAAACAATATTTATAAACAATCAAAATCATTTAATGCTTTTGAATTTGAAAAGATAGTCATGGATCATTACTCAATTATAAAAATGAAACCCACCTTGAATTCCTTGCTTATAACTTACTCAAATGTGCCTCTCCTCTTGCTCCTCTTGCCTCACTTAATTTCCTTTAACATTTACAAAAACCCCAATTTAATAGGAATTCAAATTGAGAGCCCAAAGAAACATATTCATCAAAATTGATCCAAGAAAGCTTAAACTGGTGCATTTCCTAAGCTTCTTTAACTAAAATCCTTCCAAAAATCCAAAAGATTTAGTAAGACCTTACCGTGAATCTTCACCAATTCAAGAGTTTCTTGGGTCTAATGAAAGCTCTTCTCTTCCTTTACCTTTTTCTCTTCTTGAACAACCCCAAAATCTCTCTTGAAGACTAAGAAAAATTGAAACCTAGCTTGTTCTTCTTTCTTTCCTTTCTTCTCCACGACACTCTCTTCTATTTTCATTCTTCTCCCTCAATTCATGTTTTTCCTTCTCTTAAATGCAAGAACACATTTTCATCTTCCAATCCTACCTTTAATGAGCGTAAAATGCCCATTTTGCCCTTCCTTGTATGCCTGATGGTTTTTATCCTTAAGTGATCTCCCAAAAATGCTCTTCACGCAATCTTACTACCTTAATTCAATTAACCTATGTCATAAAATCTTATTAACATTAACATAATAATTAACTCGAAAAATAATCAATCCATAAAGACCTCATAATTAATTTAAATTATGCTTAACTTCAATGAAAAAATTTTAGGGGCCAACACAAATCTAGAGCAATCATTAATGAAAGTAATGAAGTATTTATTACTACCTCTTTTTAAAAAACCATTAAATTCACATATATCTGAATGCACTAAGCAATTATGTATGTCTTTCAACTTTAGGAAAAGGAAGTTTAATTATCTTTGCTTGCATGCATGTTTCACATTTCTTATTCACTTGGCCTTTATAAGAGATCAGTCCATTTTTAGATATATAATGAATAACTTTATGAATAATATGTCGTAATCTACCATCCCATAAAGAATAAGAAGCATAAACCAAATAATAAAGAGAAACATCATTCACTTTATTAAGACTAAGCTTAAACATGCCATTACAAGAATATCATTTTCCTATAAAAAAATATCATTCTTATATAAGATTACATTGTTTGACTTAAGTACAGCCTTCAAGCCCTTCTTGTTTAGGATATCTGCAGAAACAAGGTTCTTGATCACATCTGGAATATGAAGAACACTAGTGAGCACCAACTTTTTGCCAGAAGAGAATAGCAAATGCACATCTCCCTTTTCATGCACCTTGGCTTTCACACCATCGGCCATGACCACTTCATGCCCTTTAAGAACTTCATAGCTCTTGAATTGGTCCTTGTTATTGCACACATGAATTGTCGCACTAGAATTATACCACCAATCCTTAGAAGGATTTGATGTTGCCATGTGAAGTTCTGTCACAGTACCAACAGTCAAGGTTGCCATAATTTCTGCACATTCATCAACAAGGTTAGTACTAGGAACATTGTTTCCTTTTTCTTCTTGTTGGATCTACATTCGACCTTATAGTGCTCTTTCTTTCCACAATTGTAACAAACTCGATTCTTTTTCTTGTCTTTAACATTAGCATTTTCAAATTTATTCCTTTTAGAATTGTTGGATTTCTTCTTATCCACAAAATTCAGCTTTGGATCTCCTTCCACTTCTTTTCTTTGAAGAATTCTTGCACCTTTTTCAATTTTAAAATGCTTCAAAACACTACCGATGGTTAAAATTTCAGAAGTGTGCAACAACTTCTTTTGATAATCATTCCAAGAAGTAGGTAACTTAGCAATAATTGCCCTTACTTGTAATGATTCCGAAATTTCAACACCCAAGTCTTTAAGTTTTGAAACAATCACTTGTAAATTGTGGATTTGATCCATAAGAGAGGAAACATCAATAAATTTAAACTCAAAATATCATTTAATAAGAAACTTATCTGCGCCTTGCTTTTGAGATGCATATTCACGTTTAAGCGATGCCCAAATCTCCTTTGGGCTCTTCACAGTTGTAAAGAGATCATAAAGGATATCTAGGAGGTTATTAAGAATGTGACCCATAAAGTACTTCATCTTCTTAGGGCTTGTCTCATTCATCTTTCCTCAAGTCAACTTCACACCCCTTTGGAAGAGAAATTGCAGGAAGAGTGGGATCAAGTACATATGCAATTTTTAAAGAGGTGAGGAAGAACATCACCTCGTCCTTCCAAAGATTGAAGCTGGTGCCAGTTCCATCAAGGCGATCTAACTTCATAAAATCTTGGTTCATCACTTTAAGAGAGGATTCTTGAGTGGACTCCATGATAGGAAAAAATAACACTTTAAGATTGTAATATTGAATAGGGTTGGAAGTCCACAAAACAAAGGATGAACAATGAATTAAATAGTGTTGCAAAAAATTGAGAGAACTTGAGATCAAACCACAAAGTTTAAAGTGTTCTAGGCGTGTTGGACACTTTCCTTAAAGTGTTATTTGCCCTCACTATACTTGTAAACCAAGTTAAAGGCAAATTACTTCTAGGATACAAAGAACATAAGAACATTCAAGTTGTAAGAGTATGAATGTTCTTCAAGAATTATGAATGCAGAGATTATATTGGTGGAATTGTTCAAAACTTTTTAATCTTGATTAGAACTTATGTATATATAGAGTTTTCAGAATGGTCACGTCTGTTCATGATAAGCCACAACTCTTGGAAAGGAAGCAACCCTTCAGAACAGTCACGTCTGTTCAAAACAAGTCACAACTTTTGGAAAGGAAGCAACCCTTCAAAGCAGTCACATCTGTCTACGACAAGTCACAACTCTTGGAAAGGAAGAAACCCTTCAGAACAGTCACATCTTTTCACTACAAGTCACAACTCTTAGAAAAGAAGCAACCTTTCATTTCCAATTTTGACTTTAACTACTTATATCACAAACTAATTTCCAATGCCCACTACGTATAACCAAGTTGTAAAGGATAGTAATTGGAAATCAACAATGAAGGATGAATTTTTAGCCGTACAAAGGAACAATACGTGGACTCTTGTTCCCCTACCACCATTAGGAAAAAATATTGTGGGTTGTAAATGGGTATACAGGATAAAATACAAATTCGATGGTACAATGGAACATTACAAAGCTAGACTAGTCGCTCAGGGTTTCTTACAACAACAAGGAATGGACTACATAGAAACTTATAGCCTTGTAGTTAAGCCGACGGTTATTCATATTATACTCTCCCTGGCAATCTCCAAGCAATGACACATATGCCAGTTAGACGTTAAAAACACTTTCTAGCATGGGAAATTGAATGAAGAAGTCTATATGCATTAGCGAAAGGACCCTATCGACTCCACCAAGACCCAGTATGTTTGTAAATTATAGAAAGTCATTTATAGGCTTCGTCAAGCTCCTCGAGATTGGTTCAAATGATTTACTAATTTTTTACCCTCCATTGGATTTCAAAGTTGCCATTCTGATTATTCAATGTTTGTTTTTTGTTCACAGTCTGAGATAGCAATTTTACTTATATATGTGGAAGGCATCATTTTCACAGCCTCTTCCACATCCCTATTTGATCAGTTGATTGGGTTGTTAAAGTCAGAGTATGCCATGACTTATATGGGATCCTTACACTTTTTTTTGGCATTTAGGTTTCACGTGATCAGAGTGCTTTATTCCTCTATCAATGAAAGTATGCATAGGATCTTCTAGCTAAGTCAAAGATGAGTGATTGCAAACCTCTATCTACACCTCTTCCAGCAAGGCTACCTCCAACCCAAGAGAGTCAACCATATGAACATTCCACCCATTATCACAGCATCTTGGGAGCACTTCAATACCTCACATTCACACGTCTTGACATAGCTTTCGTTATCAACTTTCTTTGACAACATATGCATAATCTATCTCAAGCTCATTAGACATTGGTTAACAGGTTGCTTAGGTATATCAAAGGAACGCTAGGATTTGGCTTACAATCAAAGCTTCATCAAATCAAACTCTTGTTGGATACAGCAACGCAGGTTGGGCTGGGTGCAATGATACAAGAAGGTCAACTATAGGTTTCTACCTATATCTAGGTTCTAACTTGGTTTCCTAGACATCAAAGAAACATCACACCATTTTTAGGGGTTCAACGGAGGCAGAATATTGGGTACTTGCAGCTTTGGTTACGAAAATTTGTTAGCTCAAATCTATCCTACATGATTTGCATATTCATGGTGATCAACCAATTCCCGTTTATTGTGATAATCTCTTGGCTACGTATTTGGCTGCCAATCCTATCAATCATGCTCGAACTAAATATATCAAAGTTGATTTGCATTTTGTCCAAGAGAGAGTGTAGTGGGGTGATATTCTTGTCTAACTTATACTAAGCACAGAGCAACTAGCAAATATACTCACCAAGGCCTTGTTGGGAGAACCTCATTGTAAGCTATGAACCAATCTTGGTGTAGTTTTCCCAAATCGTACACCAGATTGAGGGGGGATTATAAATAGATACGGTTAAGATAAACATGTGTATATTATTAAGATTCTTTGTATATATCCTTGTAACTAATGTAAATATCCTTTGTAACTATCAATTATATATACGAGATTAAACCATCTAAAGAGATCATCAATTCCCTCAGTTTTTCATAAGTGTATCCGAAATTACATTTTGAAGATATTGCAACTTGGAAAGGTCAGACTCCTCTATTAAGCACTCTTCACCAACTTGACTGTCCAATTCATCTTTGACCTTCTTCAGCATTTCAAGGTTGTTAAATAGATTTGCCATAGCCCATTCCAATATATGTTTAAATGTCATTTAGTATGTCTCTAAATTGCTTTTCCTTCCCCTTATTAGTCACCTTATCTCCATAATACCTCTCACATGTAGCCATTCTCATCATAATATTGAAAGAATGTTGGAATTTTCCTATATATTGGACAATAATTAATTATCTTTTTAGCAGTTTTCAATAAGTTATCAGTTAAGTTTCATAATATGATCCGAATAAAGGTAATAAAGTGGCCTAATAAAGGATTTAAATTAATGGTACGAAGTTCAGGAGAAAAATAGACCCCAATCAATGTAGACTGAACCTATATCGAGCCTGTGATGGGAAGACTCGATATGGAAGCTATATATACAGTTTAAGGTCTTTTGGTTACTTAAGTAATTTGTGAACATTCAGAGACTCTAACCTATTCAGAGGTTTAGTAAAGGTGTCCAGAAGATTCAAGCTTGTTAAGGCCTCAGAAAGCTCGTTGGAAACTCGATGAAACTAAAATCAAGTATTTCTTCATTTCTTCCTTATTTTCCTTTCACGTTCAATCTAGGATATGTAATTAAGGCTTATGTTACGTGTTACATGTGGTATTAGAGTGGTTACGTGATCGGGTTGATAAAAATGAAGTCTTTTCAGTTTTTCTCCATAAGGGTTTCAGAGGATAATGTTCCATTTTTCAGTTTTTTCTCACGTATGATTGCTTGAAAATGGGCTACATGTGTTTAGCCTTGAAAAATAGGTTGAAAACGAGCATCGGAGAGGGAAAAACTGGCCTGAAAGTTGCCGAAAATTGCATGAAATGTCACTAGCAATGGAGAATGTCGCGACTAACGAGTGAATGGTGCCAGCGAGCAGTAGATGGGGCTACATGCGCAAAGTGTTGCAAAGCAAGATGGATGACACGTGTGGCACGTACGATCCACATACCAGCAATGTGTCCAACCACATGGAGCTCAAGGTAAAGGACACGTTTTTGGCGTTTACGACACACGTGCCAGATAGGGTCAGCCTGTCTGCACATAAGGCGCATGCGTCACACGAGCCGTCAAGGGTCTCAGCCGGTCTATGCACGTGGGTGCTTACAGTACATGCACCTGATGCATTTAGAGGTACGTCAGGCATGGCAAATGCACTGCACACACCATCCAAATCAAGCGCGACGTGACGTCATAGTGACATCAGCACTACAGTGACAGTTGACATCAGCATAATGTCACCCGAAAAACTCAAAAATTTTCAAATTTTTCGTAAGGGTGTCCCGGGGTATTTTGGGTCATTTCCTAGGTTCTAGGAATGTATAAAGTGAGTTTTTTTTTGTTTTTGGATTTATTACATAAGTAATAAATTAAAGTTTAACTCTAGAAAAGGAAATTAGGCATTCTGAAGTCGTTTTTAAGTAAATTTTTGTGCTTCAAACTTTATATGATGGATAAGGTTTTCATGTCTCAGGTCATATGTTCAGTGTTTGGAATAACATGATAGTCGCTCGGGTTAAGATTTTTCACGATAAAAGTCTCAAATAAACTTCAATGATAATTATTTTAGCTTGAGTATGTGATAATTAGAATGTGTATCCAAATTTTTCATTTGTTAACAAATATTATCTTATATTGTATTCCCATACAGAATACAAGGATAATATAAAGATATACCCCTTGTGTTTATAGACTTTTTCAGTACTAATGAGAACGTAGTCATCATAGTGGCCTTTCGAGTTAGTATTTGGATTGTTCCGCTTGCATGTTAGGGGATGTCTCTGGTCTTGTGTTTAGTTATTCTACCCACAAATGTTAACCTTACATGAGATTTTGAGATGCACATAAAAGCATAAGATGAAGGGAAACCATTGCTTGAGTGATAGATTCACCCACAGGTGATCGTGTCACAAGAGTTAATGGTGTTACTCTGATCGCTTTTATGGAGGTCTGGTTGTAGGCATTATGTATTCATCCCACAGGTGTTTCATATTGTGTGATATTAGAGTCTTTGTATAGATACTATTTACAGCTTTAAGTATCTCTGTTATCCTATATTAATGTTGACTTTTACATTGTCATTTTGTAGTTACCTTTTCGGTTAACAACAACAATGTCACCATTGAAAACTTAACTAGTTTTAATTTCAAGAAGTGGAAGAACGATATGGAGTTTGTGTTGGAGATAGTAGATGTCAACCTAGCCATCCAGACAAAGCAACCAACTCTAATCACATCAAGCAGCTCAGAAGTTGACAAGGTAGCCTTTGTAACCCATGAGTGGTCCAACAGGATGGGTTATTTGAATATTAAGAGGTTAATTCCAGATCATCTACCAAGTGGACTATCGAAGACTAGCATAGCAAAGGAGTTTTTAGATGATGTATTCCAGAGATATAAGGTCTCATCTAATGCTAAGTAGAGTGCCTTGATCAAGGAGTTATTCTCCATGAGGTTTATAAGAGAAGGGGGAGTATGGGACTACATTATCAGGATGGTCCACCTACAGAGTAAGGTGAAGGCGCTTGACATTCCCATTCCTGATGCTTTATTAATGCATTAAGCTCTTAACACTCTCCCGTCAGAGTTTGGGATGCTTATCAAATCATACATCTTGCAGGATGAGGCTTAGGATATCAATGCCTTGATTGTTCGATGTGTTGCAGGGGAGGAGAAGCTCAAGAACACTCCTCATATAGCCTTGTATGTAACTTCTAAAGATAAGGGCAAAGCTAGAGCCCAAAGAGCAAAAGGAAAGAAATCCAAATTCGCTTTACAAATGCCGACGGGCCAGTCTAGTATTACAAAGGGGCAACAAGAGTTCAAGAACATAAGGTGATTCTTCTATAAAAAGAAGGGGCATAAGAAAATCAACTGTCAGAAGTATAAAGTTTGGAAGATGAAACATGAACTGTTAGGTAATTCCTTAGCTTACATGATTCATGAATCCACTTTTGCTATAACCACATCTGGTTCTTGGTGGTTAGATAGTGGAGTGTCTAATCATGTTACTTCCATAATATAGGGGTGCAGATCTAAGAGAAAGCCAACCAAAGGAGAGGAGAAGTTGATGGTTGACAATAATGAAGAAATTAATGTTTTGTACGTAGGAGATGTATGCTTGAACCTCAATACTGAGTTTGTACTTGTATTATGAGACACATTTTATATACTATCTTTTTAATAGAGTTTGATATTTATATCAGTATTAGACATAGAAGGTTATCAATTTGTAATTGAAAATGCAGTTATACGGTTATTTTTCAATGCAAATCATATTGGAACTGCCTTCTTGTCATATGGTTTATATCAAATGTGCCTTTACCCTCATGAAATGTATACTTCATCATATATTACCGAACTTATTACTCAAAAAAGACCTGTCATTAAGGATACATCATATACATGTTGTGGCATAAACGCTTAGGTCACATTTCCAGAGATAGAGTTGAGAGACTGATAAAGGAAAACATTCTCCCAACTCTAAATTTTGTTGATTTGAAAATATGTGTTGATTGCCCACAGAGGTAAGTTAACCAAAATAAAGAAAAAGGGATCAACTCGTGCTTCTAGTTTGTTGAACCTCATACTTACAGAAATTAATAGGCCCTATATAGCCACATTATACAATGCTAGATATTTTTTAATTTTATTGATGATTATTTCCATTACAATTATATGTTCTACTTAAGGAAAAGTCTAAAGTTATTGAGAAATTCAAGAGCTTTAAGGTTGAGGTTGAGAACCAATTGAGAAAATCTCTCAAGATAGTCAAATCTAACCGGGGTGGAGAGTATTATGGAAAACTTGGGGTTTCAGGAAAAGAAAAAGTTTTGTTTGCCAGATATGTGGAATCTTGTGGAATAGAGACTCAATTCACTATGCCAGGTAGTCTTAAGCAAAATGGTATGGCTAAAAGGCGTAATCGCACGTTAAAGGACATGATGAATCAATGTAGAGCAAGATCAACCTGCCTGAATATCTTTAAGGTGAGGACATTAATATAGCATTGTATATAATTAATGGAGTCTCGAGAAAATTAGTGCCAAAGACACATTTTGAAATCTGGAAATGATGGAATCCTAGCCTTTCACACATTTGTGTATGGGACTGCTCTGTTGAGGTATGTTTCTATAATCCTTGTGAAATTAAATTGCGCACTCGTTCCACTCATTGCTACTTAGTAGGATATCCCAATCACCCTAAAGGCTACATATTCTACTGTAGAGAAGGGGGTCTCGAATTGTGGAATCACAAACAACTAAGTTTCTATAATAAGATGTCTTTGAGGAGGGTGGCCTTTCTCACTTTGCAGATGAAAGCAGGATGGATACTACGATTATTTTGTATCCGCCACTCATACAGTCAAGTCTAGTGGATCAAGGTCCTAGTAAAGTATCACTGGAACAGGAACCCATACTTGAGAAAATAGAGGTTCCTGAGGTACAAGAACCAATGTCGTTGTGCAGATCCACTAGAATGTGATGACCGACTATCTCATTTGATTACAAGTTTATTTGGGTGAAAAGACTATAATATTGAACATGTTATGGATCTGGTTACTTTTACAAAAGTTATCTCTGGACCCTATTTGAATATGTGGTTAGAGGAAATGACGGATTAGATGCAATCCATGAAGCATAATCAGGTATGGGAGCTTATTAATTTGCCTCAACATTGCAAACCCATCAATTGTAAATGACTCTTTAAGACCAAGAAGGACTTTTTGGGTAAAGTTGAGCAATTTAAGGCTTGATTAGCTGCTAGAGGGTTCACTCAGAGAGAAGGGCTTGACTTTAATGTTACCTTCTCTCGTTTGTCCTCTAAAGATGCATTCAAAGTGATAATGACAATAGTACCTCATTATGATATGGAGCTACATCATATGGATGTCAAAATTGCTTTCCTGAATGGAGACCTTTATGAAGACGTCTATATGACGTAAGCTAAAGGATTTCAGGATCAAGGAGAAACTAACAAAGTTTGCAAATTAAGAAAATTTATATACGATTTGAAACAAGCATCCAGATAGTGATACCTAAAGTTTGATGAGGTCATGATAAGTCAAATTATTCTTATATTATTTTGGGTTGAATTGGAATTAATTTGTCTTATTTCTATATGGATTTGAAGTTTTATTGGGTTAATTCTCACATATTTCAACTTTGTTGCTTGATCTTACAAATGGATAGATTTCGGGGGTGAAAGGAATAACTTTTCTTGTGGATGTTAGATTAAGGTCATTCAAGAATGCTTTCAAAGAAGACTCCAAGCTCTACAACTTTTGTGAAGACTCCGAGGAGAGATTCCATTGACAGAAGGATCAAAAGTGCGAAAGTTGTGAATGGGTGTATGTCCGTTTAACGGATATCGCCTCGCAGAAACTCACTTCCAGACCCGAGAATGTCCGTTTAATGGACATCATGTCTGTTTAATGGATATTGCCTGCCAACTTCACCTCCAGAGACCCGATAAGGTCCGTTTAACAAACCATCATCATGTTTGTTTAACGGACATTAACGACCCAAAGATGATTTTCCTTCCCCTGTTTAGTAAAAACTAGGTTTCTTTGGACCCAAGACACTATAAATAGTCATTTTGAATACCTAATTAGGGGGCTGGACACTGAAAACAAGGTTACCACTTAAGAAGGCACAAAATAAGAGGAAGATAGGAAGTTTTAGGGATTGCATCAAGGATTGGAAGCATCCTTGTCTTGTGTTCTTTCTACCTTCTCTCTCTACTCTTTCTTAAATGTTGAGCATCTTTATGTGCATGGCTTTTAGTATCATGTAATGTAACTAAACCTCATTTAGAGTAAGGGATGTAGCCTATTTGGGAATTGATTTATATTTTATGGAGTGATGAGTGTTGAATGAAAGTTTTGGGGTTATATTTATCTCTCTTGCATTTCACTGTTGTATCTATGCTTAATCTCCATAGATGCAATCTTAGGAATCATATGATGGACTGAGAGGTGAAGTATGGTTTATGCTCTAGAAAGATAAACACCTTATACATAGAGATAGAGATATCCTAAGCTAGTGTGATAACTTGTGGTTGCTTGCTCTTCTTGGATTTAACTAGTTAGTTTACATATAGAGAGATGGTAATCAACTAGTTAGATACTTTTGTATGTCTTGAAAAAGGTTATGAGTAAAGTTATGCAACTGTTATTATAACATAACATTCAATCATTTTCATAATGTATTAATCAATCTTTTGAGTTGGTGAATCCCAAGCCCTAATTTCAAATCATCAATTTATCCCTATTTGCTATTTTTTAGTATTTTACAATTTACTGTCTACCAAACTCCAATCATCTTTTAAGTTTATTGTCAATTTCTTTCAAGTAATTAGAATTAATTTGGCAGTGAGTGATTTAGTCCTTGTGGCAGATGACCTTGGAATACTTAATGTGTAGGTACTAAGAACGATTCTGTACGCTTACAGATTTTGTCAGCCAGGTCACAGGTTGTGACCTCTTTTAGCTTCTTGGAAACTAAAGTTGAATGATGCTTGTACTATAAGGTTAGGGGGAGGAAAGTTATCTTACCATTGTTGTATGTCGATGATATCTTACTTGCATTAAATGGCTTGACCATGTTGCAGGAGGTTAAGCAACTTTTGGCCAAGCATTTTGATATGAAGGACCTTGGTGAAGCAAATTTTGATCTAGGTATGTAGATTTACTAGGACAAATCTCAACACTTTTGGGGTCTCTCATAGAGTGCATACATTGAGCATGTGTTACAAAGGTTTAATATGGCAGACTGTAAACCTGTTATAGCACCAATCTCTCATGGTGAAAGATTATCTTTGGCACAATGTTCAAAGAATGAAGTAGAAAGAGAGACCAGGAGGAATGTTCCATATTCTAATGCGATTGGTAGCTTGTTGTATGCCCAGGTGCGCACTAGGCCGGACATTGTATTTGTTGTTGGACTGCTAGGTTGATCCCTGGCCAACCCAACATAGACCATTGGAATGCAATCAAATGAGTGTTGAGATACTTAAAAGGAACGAAGGATTATAAGTTTACATATAGGAGGGTCAATAATTTAAACCTCACAGGGTATACAAATTTTGATTTTGCTATATGTCTAAATGATAAGAAGGCCACTTTAGGTTACATTTTCATATTGGCAGATGGAATAGTATCGTAGAAGAGTGTCAAGCAGACACTGGTGACTTCATCAATTATGCATGCAGAGTTTGTTGCATGTTATGGGGTTGCTACATAAGTGGTATGACTTAGGAACTTGATTTCTAAGTTATCTTTGGTTAATTCGGTGGCTAAGCCCATTCGATTGTATTGTGATAATCTTACTATTGTGTTGTTTAGTAACAACAATAAAAATATCACAGGGTCTAAACATTTAGAGGTGAAATATTTGACCATAAATGAGTTCACCATAAAAATACATGCACATGGATTCTGGGGAATTGAAATTTTGATTTCGACACTTCCACTACCTTGCTATGCACGTAATGCATGATCCCGGGCTTTTCCAACATATCCATGGATTTTAACATAGCATAAGGGGATATAAGTGTTTAATCCCATAAACTTGTTCTTTAATGTAGTGTAGCATTCGGTCAGAGAACATAAAAGTATTCTCTGAAGTAGTTTAGCATAACATTTAGAGAAAACAAGATTTTTCTGATACAGTTCACATATGCAGTTTAACATAAAGTTTAGAGAAATCAAAACCTACAAACAGAAAGATGATACATTTTAGATCATACAGGTATCATCCAAGTTTGCAACACTTTATTTTCTCATTCATGTTAGTAAGGTATTAGATATGCGTGATTGTATCGGATTTGTGTCACACATGACATATGTATTCGATACTTTTTGGTATCGAAAGCCTTGTGGGATGAAATGATGGAATTTCATTATCTTTGGATCAAATTGTGTTTTCTAAATCTGATCAATCAACATAATCACATGACTCAACCATATTTTTTTAACTAATTTTTAACTTTTTATCAATATAGCAATTGATTATTGTCAAATGAGGAGAATGTTGGAATTTTCCTATATAATGGACAATAATTAATTGTCTTTTATTGGTTTTTCAATAACTTATTGGTTAAGTTTCGTAATTTGATCCGAAAAAAGATAATAAAGTAGCCCAATAAAGGATGTAAATTAATGGGTTGAAGTCCAGGAGCAAAATGAACCCTGATTAGTGTGGACTGGACCTATAATGAGGTTGTGATAGAGAGGCCCGATATGGAAGCTATATATATAGGTTAACATGTCCTGTGATCTCTTAAGTAATTCGTGAACGTTCAGAGACTCTGACCCATTCAAAGGTTCATGTCTTAAGCAAACTATAGAAAGACGTTAATCACGTCTCAGTGAGCAACTTTAGTAAAGGCGCTGGGAAGATTCAAGCTTGTTAAGCCCTCGAAAAGCTCGTTGGAAACTCAATGGAACTTGGACTTTAACTCAACTTTTGTGGTGATAAATGGCATAGTTTGATAATTAATTGAATTATTTCATCTTTTTTAATGTTCATAAGCATAGTCACACGATAGTTAGAGAAGATTTTGGTGTTAGATATTTTCCCTTAGGGTGGACAATAACTAATTGCTTCAATAACTTATCGTTAAGTTACAAAAATTCATTCTAGATAAAGATAATAAAGTGACCCAATAAACGATCTGCATTAGTAGGCCAATGTTTAGCAAGAAAAATGGACCTTATTCAGTGTAGACTGGACCCTTATTGAGTCATTGATGAGGAGGCTCCATATACAAGCTATATATATAGGATAAGATCTCCTATAGTTGCTTGAGTTATTCGTGAACATAAAGATATCCTGACCCATTAAAAGGTTCACATGTTAAGAGAACCATAAAAAGACGTTAACCATATCTCAGTGAACAAATCTATAAAGGTACAAGAGGATTTGCACTTGTTTTAGCTTTGAAAAGCTCGTTGGAAAGTTATGGAGCTGAAATAAGATATTTCCACATTTCTTCATTATTTCCCTTGCACATTCGATCTAGGATACGTAACTTAGGCTCTTCTTACATGTTACATGCGGTATTAGAGCGATTACGTAATCGGGTGGTTAAAAACGAAGGTTTTTTTGGTTTTTCTCTATAAAGGTATCAGAGAAAAATGGTCCATTTTTTGATTTTTTTTCCTTGTGTATGGATGCTTAAAAGTGTGCTACATATGGTTAGGCTCAAAAAACGGGTTAAAAGTGAGCTTCGGAAGGTGAAAAATTGGTCTAAAACTTGCCAAAATTACCCTAACCATCGCCCTCGAAGGAGATCATTGGGCGTGTGTACACGCGTGCACAGTGCAAGCTAGAAGGTAGTCGCACATGCACTAGATGGATGGACGACGCATGGCATAGCAGATGGACGACACATGTGGTACTTGTGATAAATACATTAACTCGGGCGCAAAAATCGAACAATAGTTGCAAGACAAGCACATCTGATGCACGCGCCAGTCACCTGTTCGGACGCATGTCTAGCTCGTATGTAAGGACCTATGTCTGGCTCGCGTATCACACGCATCAGACGGGTCAGGCACATCTGAGAGTAAGGCGCATGCGCCACACATGTCATCAAAGATCTTAGCGCTTCAATATGCATGCTCATGTTTGCGTTAGGCGTCGCGCATACGCTACACACGCTATCCAGATCACGCTCACTCGTGACATTATTATAAAGTCATACTGACGTCAACATGACGTCAGCCAAAAAACACTAAAAAATTTTAGAAATCCTATAATGATACTCTAGGTTGTTTTAGTTTAGTTTCCAGGTTTGAGGAATTCATAAGTGAGTTTTTAATTTTTTTATTTATTACATTAGTAATAAATAATGTTTAACTCCTGAAAAAGGAAATAAAGCATTCTAAAGCTGGTTTGAGTGAATTTTTATGCTACAAACTTGACATAAGGGAGATACTTGAGGTTTTTGTGTCTCATGTGGTAAGTATAGAGTTTGGTATCACATGATGGTCACTCTGACTGAGATTTTTTGCAATGAAAGTCTCGAATAGAGTTTATTGATAATGTTTTCGACATTAGTATGTGATAATTAGACTGTGCATTTAGATTTTGCATTTATTGATGGTATCTTATCACATACTATATGCTCGTATAGAGTGTGAGGATAACATAAAGAAGTATCCATTGTGTTTGTGAATCTTTTTGACTGCTGATGAGATTGGAACCACCACAGTGGCCTTTTAAGTTAGTATGTCGATTATTTCGCTTGCATATTAGGGGATGTCTCTG
The DNA here is from genome assembly GCA_025531955.1 of Erythroxylum orinocense. Taxonomy (NCBI): domain Eukaryota; kingdom Viridiplantae; phylum Streptophyta; class Magnoliopsida; order Malpighiales; family Erythroxylaceae; genus Erythroxylum; species Erythroxylum orinocense. The sequence continues at coordinate 19,423,847 of JANZLX010000007.1, read as the reverse complement.
GTCTCATGCTTGGTTATTCTACCCATAGGTATTAGCCTTACATGGGATTTTAAGATATGCATAAAGGCATTAGATGGAGGAAAGTCATTGCTTAAATAGTCTATTCACCCACAGGTGGTAGTGTCATGAGAGTTGATGGTGTGTACTCTGATCGCTTTTATGTGAAGGTCTAGTTGCATGTATTATATATTTAGCCCACAGGTGTTTCATAATATGTGTAATTGGATTCTCGGTACAGATACTATTTAATGACTTTGAGTATCACTGTTATCCTACATTTGTGTTGATCTTTAAATTTTCATTTTGTAGTACCTTTTCTGTCAACAACAATAGTGTTACCATTGAAACCCTGACTGGTTTCAATTTTAAAAAGTGGAAGCAAGATGTGGAGTTTACCTTGAAAGGCCACGCTAATGGATAAGCCAACTCCATTTACGTCCATCAACTCAGAAGCTAATAAAGTAGTCGTTATAGCCTGAGAGCAGTCAAACAGGATGTGTTATTTGACCATTAAGAGGTAAATCTTGAATTATCTATTGAGTGGATTGTCAAACACAAACATAACAAAGGAATTCCTAGATAGTGTTTCCCATAGGTATAATATCTCGTCTAATGCAGAGATAAGTACCTTGTGTAAGGAGTTGTTCTTCATAAGGTACACTAGAGAAAGGGGAGTATGGAAGTACATAATGAGGATGCTCCACCTCCAGAGCAAGCTGAAGGCAGTGAACCTTCCGATTCCTGATGCATTAGTAATTCACCAAGCTCTTAATACACTCCCGCTAGAGTTTGCTATCCTAGTCACTACATAGGATAAGGCCTAGGACATTAATGCTTTATTTGCTTGTTGTGTTGCACGGGATGAGAAGCTGAAGATTGCTCCTCAAAAATCTTTGTTTGCAACATCTAAAGGAAAGGGAAAGGCCAAGCCATAAAGGTTCAAAGAAGAAATCCAAAACCTCTCCGCATTCGTAAATTGAGCAATCGAGTATTGCAAGGGGTCCGTAAGATTTGAAGAATATGAGGTGCTTCTTCTATAAGAAGAAGTGGCATAAGTAATCTAACTACATATTTAAAGTATGGAAAGTAAAACAATAACAGTCATGTAACTCCTTGGCTTTTATGATTCATGAATCTAATTTTGCTATAGCCACATCTAGTTCTTGGTGGCTAGATAGTGGAGCATCTAATCAGGTTACCTCCAAGATGTAGGGGTTCATATCTAGGAGAAAGTCAACTAAAAGGGAGGAGAAACTAATGATTGACAACAATGAAGAAGCTAATGTTATGTATGTAGGGGATGTATGTTTAAACCTCAATACGGGGTTTGTTCTTGTATTAGACGACACATTTTATAAACCATCTTTTAGACAGAATCTAATCTCTATATCATGTTAGTGTAAGTCGACTTGTACACTCATGTAACTCGACTTATGCATTTACAGTACAGATAAGTCGACTTATATTTGATATAACTCGACTTATGCCTCTACGAAACAAATAAGTCGACTT
>JANZLX010000007.1:19391227-19401253 GCA_025531955.1 Erythroxylum orinocense | reverse complement strand
CTTTGTGGTACTGGTTTCTGAGCCTCCAGTAGATTTAGCATTCATCGGTGAGTTGCCTTTTGCTGCGGTCTTAGTTGTAGCCTTAGAAAGCCCCATTACACAAAACAAGATAATCAAAAATTATTTAAAAAATATTAGCAACAACTAAATAATAATTGAAAGTAAACTAAAAGAAATATTAATTAAAATTAATTAATTAAAATTAAAATTAAAAAATTAGAAATAGTAAAAAACTTTAAAAAAAGAAAAATGGGGCGTGGGGGTGTTACTGTTGTGCTGTAGAGAAGAGCTGTTGTGTGTGGGAGGAGAGGGCTACGTGTGTATTGTACAGTGGAGAGGGTTGTGTGCATGAGTGGTTGTGTGATGCATAGGTTTGTTGGTGCATTGGGGAGGTGAGGTTGCGTGAGTTGGGAGGGGGGGGTAGCTGCGTAGGATACTAATTCGTTGGATGGCTTGCATCTGCATAGGCATGCAGCTTGGAGTTTGCGCTGCTACTGGGAGTTTGTATGGATGGACTGATTTGTTTGTGGAGAGAGTGGTTGAAACATTTGACTGGTGGAGGGCTACATCTTGCTTGTAATTTCTTGCAAAAAGGAAACAAGCAGAATAAGCTTTTTAGTTTTTTTAAAAAGTAAAAAATATTTAAGTAAATAAAGAAAGTAAATATTTAAATGTGAAAACAAAAAAAATCAGAACACTAAATCACATAAGGCGAGATCTCGCCTTATGAGATCTGGTAACCTGGAATTCTAAAACACTAAATTACAAAAGGCAAGATCTCGCTTTATGAGATTTAGTAGTCTAGAATTTTAAGGTCTTCACTCTAGAACACTAAATTATAAGGCGAGGTCTCAACTTATGAGATTTAGTAGTATGGAATTTTAAGTTCTTCACCCCAGAACACTAAATTACATAAGGTGAGGTCTCGTCTTATGAGATTTAGTGGTCCAAAATTTTAAGACCTCCTTTTTTATTTAGACCAATAAATTTATTTCTCAAAAGCAATCCAATGCATGTTATATATAACTAAAATAAAATAAAACAATCATATTTTGTGTTGCCCCTTGAAAAGAACAATTTTTTAAAGTCGTTATGCTCACCATGGCTGGTTCTTCCTAAACTTTTATGTAGTTGCAATTTTGTACTCCTTATATAGTGACTAGCCCTTCCTCTTGCTCTTTAGTCAGCCATTTTGAAATGATTATAGGTAATGACTTTCCATCACCTAAATAGACATAGTTTAGGCAATCATATAATACCTTCAATTTTATCTTCAGAGCCTGCAAAACAAAAGGTAAGATTTTCTTGTGAGTTATAGTAAGTTCATCATTTAAAGTTTCTGACTCTATTAGCGTTGCTGACAATGATTTTATAACTTCACAAGTTTCATCAATTTGCTTGTTCATTTCCAATTTATCCTTGCACTCTAACTTATCTTCAACACTCTCTTCTTTAAACACATCCTGCACAAATGAATCCATAATATCCATATGATAAACGGATTGAAAATCATTCGAGTACTTCATTGCTTCGTAGATGCTGAACTTTACTAATTCTCTATCAAACTCTACAGAAAGAATACCCTTGTGCACATTGATTATCGTTTTAGTTGTCTTAATAAATGAACTACCCAATAAAATTGAATTCGAATGTTCCACACTATCTCCATCCATTTTTAAGATGTAAAAATCTAATAGAAATACCAAACCAGTAACTTGGACTAAAACATCCTTAATAACTCCAAGAGGGCGGACATACAAATAATCAACTAGTTGGGTAATCACATTAGTTTCTTGCAAAGAATTCAGATTTAAAGTTCGATAAATTGCGTATGGCATGAAATTAATAAATGAACTAAGTTTAGCATGGCATGCTCAATTTTTCTATTACCAATAACACACGAAATTGTAAACATACCTGGATCATTACATTTTTTTCGATAATTTCCTATTTATCACAAGTGATACATTCTTACCTAAAATTATTCTCTCCTTGTTCTTCATCTTCCTTTTATTTGTTCACAAATCCTTTAAGAATTTTGCATATTTTAGACCTTGCTTGATGGCTTCTAGAAGTGGAATATTGGCTTTCACCTTTTTGAAGGTTTCCATCTTTTGGTTTAGCCAACCTACTAGGAAATGGAGGTAAACGTGCATTAATTGATATTGATGGATATGAATTCAATTTTTACCTTTTTTTTTATTTTTGAGCTAGAAGTTCTTCCTTTTTTCTCCATCATCATGGTTTTCTTCCTCCATTGGTAAAGAAGTTGTAGATTGAATTTCCTTACCACTTCTCAAAGTCATTGTATTCATGTTCTCTGTAGAATTCACCATCATTAGGGAAGATAATTTTCCTGATGCTTATGCTTCCAATTTACTTACCGAGGTGGCTAATTGAGTGATCTGATTTCCTAAGTTTTGAAGGCTTACCTTTGTTTCTTATTGAAATTCTTGAGTATTATTAGTAAGTGCCTTAACAATTTCATCTGAAGACATACCTGAATTTTAAGATTGAGGTTGAGCATATGTAAGAGCTTGAGGTTGTTTATTAAAATTGTGAGGTTGATATTGTTGTTTGCCTCCTTGATTTCCATAGCTCAAGTTTGGATGATCCATCCATCCAGGATTGTAGTAATTTAAATAAGGGTCATACTTTTGTTGAGGTTGACCAAAAAAAACCCCTTGTTGCATTAGCTTCTTGAAAAGAGTCCTTTTGCAATGTAAGGCACATATCTGTAAGATGTGCACAAAATAACCATATTCCACACACTCTTGTTGATTATAATTGACCTAAAGCTATTTGACGAACTAGAGCGGTTAAATAAGATATTTTATCCTCAAGGTGCATGTTACTTACCTCATTCACACACTTAATAGCTCCATCCATCCTTACCCCAAACTGTTGAGAATTTTTTACCATAACTAATATCAACTGTCTGGGAGCCTCAGGTGTTCTGTTTACCATAGCTCCTCCATTAGCTGCATCAACCATACCAGAGCTCCTCCACTAGCTACATCGACCATACTTCAAGTGATTGGAAATAGTCCTTCATAAAAGTATTGAATCAGAAGTTGATCAGGAATTTGTTGATATGGACAACTAGCATATAGCTCCTTAAACCTTTCCCAATATTCATATAATGTTTCTCTAGTAATTTGTCTTATCCCACATATCTCTTTTCTTATATTTGTTACTTTTAATGGAGGAAAGAACTTCTCCAGAAACATTTTTTTTATCTTGTTCCATGTTGTTACTGAGCCAGGTGGAAGATAGTATGGCCAATCCTTTTCCTTATCTTCCAAAAAGAACGGAAAGTCCTTGAGATTAATTTATTATTTTGTCACCCTTTGTGGCTTCATTTTAGAACAGAGAACATGAAATTCTTTCAGGTGTTTATGCGGATCTTCACCTGCAAGACCACGAAAAAAAGTCAGTAAGTGAATTAAACTAGATTTCAATTCGAACTCTACCTCAACATCTAGAAATTAAAGGTATAAAGGTTGTTGATTCAAATTCGGCTAACTCCTATAATGTTATGGGATTGAGATTTGCCTTCTTTTTCATCCTCTTCTTGAAAATTAGTGTCTTCACTAATTGTTAGATCTACTTCATCTTTCACGTCTGAAGGTGAATCACTACTTCCTTGCTTAGTCTCTTTTCTCAAACAATGCAATATCTTCTCAATTTTTGGATTATATTGCAATTTACTTATATGGGAAGCACGAGTCATACAAGATAAGAGGTTAGCAATAACTGTAAAAATAAAAATGAAAAGAAATTAAGAAACTTGAAATAGTTCCCCATAATAGAGCCAAATTTTGGTCGAGTTGTCGAATCCTCCAAAATAATACCGAATCCCCAAACTTTTGTTGTAGTCGTGGAACCAGGTCGAATCCCTAGAGAACTGAACACTAGTTTCTTAATTTCAAGCAAAAAATTAAATGAGTGGTTTTGATTAAGAAATTGATTAACTAAAAATAAAACGAAAATAAATTAAATCAATTGAATTAAATACGAGAAAGTCAATATTACCAAACTCCAATTCAAGGGAAGGGATCTCATCAAATTGAAACATTGATCATTGGTTCAAAAAGAATAGTTTCACGATTCAGGCAATTAGTCCAAAACATATTAAGATAGTCATAATAAGTTTCAAATTTTCCTAAATTAATTAGTTCAAACCTAGCATCCAAACTAAAACTTATCATCTATTGACTGGGTGTGATAGTATTCCATATCTGATAAATGATAGTAATAAGCTTCGCGAAAAAGTCTAAACCCTAAATTAAATAATCGAGTTAGCTGCAACTATTCAATTTAGTTTTCTTGTTTATCATAAGTTAAATATAAAAATTTATAAATAACCTATTTGCCACTTGTACCATTCCTTTGTAACAATTATGAATCATTGAATTCCTAGATAGTGATAGAATAATCAATGTTAAATTAAATTGTTAGATCAATCAAATATCAATAATTCATGAAATATGAGAACTCAAAACAAGAAATACTTGAATTAAAATGTGAATAAAAGTTTGAAATACAATACCCCATAAAGTTACAATCAGAGTATTGAATCCTCCAAAATAAAAAAAGATGAGTTTTGCTATACACGACTTTTGCTCCAATAACAAAAATGAAAGAAAGACTAAGAATTGCTAAAAACGTAAAAAAGAGAGAGTCTATTTCTTTTGTGAGAAACGCCCCTTTTATAGGGTTTTCTAATATGATCCTAATCTAACTCTAACTTTCAAAGATGTCTATCTAAAAGGAAATTCAAAATCAAACTCCTTTATGATAAAGATAAGGCAAAACCTTGCAGTCAAACTCCGAATCTTCAAGTGATCAGCCTTATCCACAGCATCAATCTCTTAATTTAGCCCAAAATTTGTCATTATCATCAATAGAGTCTCAATTCAATGCAATCTCCACTTTTCATCTCCTACGATAAAACAAATATTAATTTCCATATTTAAGCGCCAAAATAAATCTAAAACAGAGGAGATAATATCAATTAATATGACAAGATGAGATCTTATCAATGAGTTGTTTAGTTTACTCTTTTTTATTATAGTTTTTAATTTTCATTTCTTTTTTGTTTTTTACATATAAACTTGTTTGATTGATATTTGGAATAAAAATTGAAAAGAAAAATTATTTAGATGAGATTTGTAAAATAATTAAAAAATAAAAAATTGTTTGGATTCACATAATGTTTTTTTATTCTTATCATACTATTAACGTTAATATTAAAATTTAATTAATTAATTTCTTTCTGTACCAATTTTTAAAATAATTAATTATCATAATTACTTAAAATAAAAAGATATGAATTTTAATATAATTTAATTAATTAATTCTCAATAATAATTAAAATGATTTTGAAATAAAAATTGAGACATTCGTGGTTTCAAACATAGATTGAGACAATAGATTTACTTTTTTTCTTACAACTTTACACACAATAGGTTTTGTTAAAATTATTAATATAGACTAGAGATTTGAATTTTCTTAGAAAAACTCTAGAAACAAAGCATAATAAATATAAAATCAAACGTCTTTCGGTTGTTTCAAATAAAAGACTACACCATTTTTTCTTTTCTGAATAAGATTCCCCATTTCATTCGCACCAGAAACACTTACTAAAAATGTGCCATTACAAGAACTGTTGTGTCTACATGCAATGCATAAAATACAAATCATAGGACAAGTAATGAAAGATCGCTTTGTTGTTGTCTCTTCTTACATTGTTGCTCTTTGCTCCAGCACTTTCATGGAAATTGCTTTTCTATATCTCTTGCATAATGTTATATCCTATATGTAGTGAATATTATAATAGATTTTAGTACTATAATAAGTTTGTTTAAGAAAGAACACAAAGTTAGTTATTAATTGATGTTTAGGGATAAGGATAATATCTTGGTGTATATGTGGTAGAATAATATCTTGGTGTATATATGGTTATGATATTATTGTGATTTATTCCCTTGTTAATTCGGTCTCCTACTGTTAACTGATTGTTTGTATTACGAGATGTAAGCCTAACTTCTAGGAATAGAGTTTCATAACTAAGCTTAACTTCCTTTTTAAGCTAACCTATGGACGTGTGTATATTGGTTGATGAGCTAATGAATCCAGACACTTGATTTTTCCATAAAACTCTTTCTTATCATGGCATTAGAGTAGGTTTTGATACCTTCGACCTAAATCCTAGAGCAACCGACCGACAACAAAGCTACGTACGACGGACGACCGAAAAAAAACCACTGACACAATAGATCTTTCCAATCTACTAGGGACCGATTCCTCTTCCCCATATTATCTCAATCCATCTAATTATCAAAATGCTACCTTAGTCCATTGTCTTATTAATGAAGAAAACAATGGAACATAGACACAGGCCATGAAGGTGGCATTTCGAGTTAAAAACAAGTTTAGTTTCATATATGGAACCATTGTCAAACCAATCGATGATCCAGTCCTTCTGTAAGCTTGGCACAAGTGCAACTCCATGGTGATATCTTGGAATTTTAATTCACCTGTTTCGGATCTCCTCTCTAGCGTTGCATATGCAGATTTCACCAAGGAAATTTAGGACGATCGCTAGGAGAGATTTGTAATTGGTAATGCTCCTCTAATTCATGAGTTAAGGAGTGAATTGGCCTTGATGCAACAATGAGATATTTATGTAGCTGCCTATTACACTAAGTTCAAAGCTTTTAGGGGCGAACTTACTAACTATTCGAGTTTCCCAAAATGTATGTGCAATGTTGTGAAGGAACTATTAGCAGAGCGTGAAGGTGAGAAACTCCATAATTTTCTTATGGGACTAACTAATCACTTTAGTGCCATCAAGTTATAACTATTAAACATGGAACCTCTACTAAGCATCAACAAAGGCTGTGCATTGGTTAGTAAAGAAGAAAAACAATTGAATCCTGTTATTTCTAGGGCCTCTAAGGCTACAACCTTTGTCACAAAATTTACTCGTGCAGGACAACAAGTCAAGGTCCCTGAACGAGCCAACATACTTTGCGCATACTGTGGAAAAATCAGACATCTCTGAGATGATTGCTTCAAACATAAAGATTATCCTGATTGGTGGAAAGGGAATAAGAAGAGGGCTAAAAATAAAATGGAAACACCAAAACAAGCCTATTCAGTCAATCAAACGTCAATAAGCAATGGCGGAGATTGAGAAAAGAGTTTGTACTTGATTCAGGAGCAATATGACTACTTGATGTCTCTCCGTGAGAAATTGAAAAGTACAGGCAACTATTGATTCTATAAATCGGATTATTGACAGTGAAGTACAAAACATATGATTTTTAATCGAAATTGTCTCTCAAACATTGAGGTTATAAAAGATGTTTCACATCTGTGACTCCTAAGTGGCAGTCATTTGGAGATTGACTCTCGAGGAGACTTTGCTTTATCCTCGAACATAAACTGAAGGGTGTTTTATGTATTCCATCTTTTGAATTCAATATTTTATTTGTGAATAACTTAATTCGTGTTTTAATTTGTTCTCTAAAACATTTTTTTCCTAATTGTTGTATCCTTTAAGACCTCAAATCGAGGATGACAATTGGCAGGGGTGAATGCCAAGATGGACTTTACTATTTTCAGAATACTAGTGAACATGTTGTTTCTTGTTTAAGATTAGATTGTTCTACTATTTGGCATTGATGCCTTCCATATGTTTCTTTTCGAAAATTGTCTTCTATTTTCCAACTTTCCAATATGCATATTGATAGAATAAATAAACATTGTAAACTTTGCTTTAGAGTTAAGCAAGCAAGAAACTTTTTCCTGTTAGTTTTAATATTTCAAGTAATCCATTTGATCTTGTTCACTTAGATATTTGGGGACCATATATGGTTGCATACAATTTTGGATGTCATTACTTCCTGATGATAGTTGATGATTATAGCAGGAGCACTTGGGTCTATTTGCTAAGATCTAAATCGATGTTGTCTCACAATTTGTTGTATTTCATGTGATGATCAAAAACCATTTTCAGAAAAATATATTACAAGTACGAGCTGATAATGCACCAGAATTTGTTGGAATTTTTTCAACGTAAAAAAAATCCTAGTACAAACTTTCTGTACTCGAATGTCACAACAAAATGACATTGTGGAAAGGAAGCCTCGATATCTACGTGGGATAGCTCGAGCTCTTCGTTTTTAGGCAAATCTTCCATTAAAATTTTGGGGTAAGTGCATTTTAACAGCGGCATACCTAGTAAACCTCATGCCATCCATCAAATTGAATGGTAAAAGCCCTTCCGAAATTCTATTTGGAAAATTACCTTAAATTAAACATTTACGAGTGTTTAGATGTCTTTGTTATGTGCACTATAAACCAAGAATTAAATACAACTTTGAAACTCGCTCTAAATCTTGCACCTTTGTTGGATATCTAATGGACAAAAAGGTTAAAAGGTTTCTAATCCAGAAACTAACAAATTTTTTTTTCTAGTGATGTGTTTCTCAAAGATGAATTTCTTTGCAGGACTAAAAATAACAACACAGAATTCATCCGTCCATTGATTCCAAATTCTAATAGCATTTCAATATTGAACCTTGAGTTGCGGAAAATTGTTTCTCAATGGATGAGCAAATCATCTCTTAGGAAACCGAAAACGACGAAGCATCCCCAACTTTAGTGGTTCTGCAGCCAGCTCTGGAAAACGACATCGAGAGAGACGTCCTCCACCCTATCTTTAAGATTATGTGAAAAATATGTCTAAGGTAAAGTTGCCCCTAAATTTGGTCAATCAAGTTACTCCAGGTAAGCCATAACCTTTGACTCAAAATCTTGGTTATTCGAAATTTAGTTCAGCTCACAAAAGCCATCTTACATCTTTAGTAGAGCAAACCCAGCCTCAAAACTTTGAGGAGGAAAATCAAGATCCTAATTGGAAAAAATGCCATGAAATAGGAGATTAAAGCCTTAGAGCAAACTTGGAACCTTGAAAAGCTTCCTATAGGGATGAAATATAACAAAGCAAAATGGGTTTTTAAGATTAAACATAAGGCAAATGGGACCATTGAGCAATATAAAGCGCGTTTCGTTGCTAAAAGGTTTATTCAAATAAAAGGTATCGCTATAAAGAAACTTTTACACTCGTAGCAACATTAACTACTATTCGATGTCTTTTATCTATAGCTACAACTAAAAATTGGGAACTCCACCAACTAGATGTCAATAATGCCTTCATGCATGCAGATCTTCGAGAGGTAATTTACATGGTACCACCTGCTGGTGTGACAAAACTAGTAGATTCTTGATTCTACAGACTTCAAAAATTGCTTTATGGGCTCAAATGAGTACCTTGCTAAAGGTTTGAAAATTTTTCTCAAACTCTCTTACGTTATGGCTTCCAACAGTCTAAATGCGATTACTCATTGTTCACTATAAGATCTAACAAGGATTTTCTTGCCTTGCTAGTCTATGTTGACAAAATTATTATTGCAGGAAACAATGGTAATCAGATAAAGCAAATGAAGGAATACCTTCAAAAGAAATTTCGGATAGAAATAACAATGGTGATTATCAAGAATAAGGAGCTAAGGAAGAGAAAATTAGATAGTTTCTGTATAAAAATCTTATTTCTCACTCTCTCTTACATTATGATGATAGCAAACATCTGTATTTATAACCTTAAACATCAAGATAGACTCCTAGTAAAATCGTACAAGAATAAATGCAAAAACAAAATTCTAAACAACACTCTTAATTATAATGTCTCTTCAATAAACTGGCTATAACTTCTTATAGGGAACTCTAAATGACTAGGGACTTGAACCATTAGAAACTAGACTTGAAAGCACCCCAAATGCATAAATTATACACCAAAAATGGATAACGTTTTCCCCTTCAACTTCTCATTCAAAATAGCCTTAAAATCTGTCCACTTTGCTGTTATGAATTTCATAATTAAATTTAGTCATCAACACCCCTCCTTAAACTTAATTCTCTTTTGTCCTTGATGCCAAGAAGATTCTTGAACTTTTC
>JANZLX010000007.1:19348686-19359446 GCA_025531955.1 Erythroxylum orinocense | reverse complement strand
TTTTATTACATATTTTGAGAAATGTTATTATTTTTAACAAATCTGAGTTTAAATTGCAAAGAATAATGCTTTATTTTCTGAAACTACATTTTTGAGCAATTTTGCACTTGGAGTGCAAAAGATGACTTATTTAATGAAATAATGTTTTAAAACTTTCATATGCATAACCGAGTCGTATATGTTACGGGTATGTTTTCTCTTTTGGCTTAGAGCCATTGCAAGGTTTTATTTTATCGGTTGGACCAATAAATAAAGGCATGGTGCCTTATTTGATTTTTTTTGTACTTAATTGTTGTATATGATTTCTGAGATTGGTGAGAAAATGATTGGCCAATCGTGTGCTGGGCACAACTGATTATGATTAAGTGACCCCCGTACCCTTGATGCTGGTACATTAAAGTCGAGTCATCGTATCGACACCTTTTTACGGGACTCGCGGGTGATTCCACACCTAGGGGTCTAGATACCGACGAGGTCATCACCTAGGGTCATGACACTCTTGTCGACTGTAGTCCGGACTTACCACGGATGAAAGTCAAGCCAATATCGAGTATTGGTGGGTGTCCACATTAGTTTGGCCGACTAATGGTGTCACATATGATTGTTTTGGCTTATCTTGATATTGGTTTTCTTATAGAGATTTGATTGATACATATGATGTTTTTTTACTTTTGTGTACTGGAACTGGGACCTATGTTCACCGGATGAGTGAGTTAATAGGCTAGGCCTATATGGTTTCTGACCAGTATACATTAAGCCATAGGCTAGGCCTATGTGTTTTCTATGCGTGATATATTCACTTCATAAATTATCTACAATGTCTTGATATGAACCAATTCTATCTGTGATATATATTTTTCCTGCTCACTGAGTACCTAATGTACTTACCTACTCCGCTTTCTAACTATGCAGGTTAATTTAGTGAGATTGAAGCCTTGAGTGGATCGTATGGTCTTTTGACATTTTCGGGGTATTACCACATGTGGATAGTTTTTTTATTTTTTAATTTTGTTGTCTAGTGGCTCATGAACTGTGTTTATGTAGATATGCTTTATGATTCTGTAAGTTAATTTTTGATTGCCTTGTGTTTTGTAAAAGATTTTATGTATGAATTTTTGATACTGTTGTTGAGATTACCTGGAGTTAAGATTGCCTTGAGTGGACTAGAGAGTCCTGGAGTTGTGGTTGGATGTGAATATAGAAGTTTGTTTGAAATCGTTTGCAAGTTTTGAGATTTTAAAAATATAGCCGTTGTGTTGCCCAAAATTTTCAAACAAAAAGAAAAGAAATGATATTTAGTTAGCCTTGCATAGTTGGATTAAGGATACTGTTAGTGTCCTTAGCCTGATTATGCGGCGGTTGTCATGGGCCCGATGTGGTACCGGGTCGTGACAGATGAGATTGGTGCTACAAAGTGGGGTGTTCAATCTTACGAATATATGGATACCGGTAGAGGCGCGGCATTTGATATGCTCCTCTCCCTATTTTCGCTGCATAAAGGTATAATCTGATCTTGATTTAGTTTCAGTATTCACATGGGTCTTGATGTTTTGGATTCTCGCTTGCGAAGTTTATTGTTGTAGATTGTCCAAAACAAATCCATCATAATATACATCCATCCTTTAATTATATACTACTAGATTTATAAGTGAGGTTCATATTTTAGTAAGACATGAAGGAACTTTTGGCTTCAAAAGATAAGGATTTTGATGAAAGTATAAGGTTTTCTAATTTAGGGTCTGAGCTTTATAAATTTTAGGGAATTAATTAGTTTGGGATTTGTAAAATTCTTATATTAATAATTTCTAGCATTTAAGATTTATGTTAAACATTATTTTGGGATTTCATTTAGGGATTTGGTTAAAGTTTATTTTAGGGTTACACTTATTTACGGGGACTGACTTAGACTTTAAGCAATATTATAATCCTCGTGAAATGTTACGTTAGTTATATAAAAAAAGTTATCACTGATTCATTAATCATTGATGAAATAGGAACCAATATTAAGATTTTAAAATTATTTGAAGACCCCATCAATAATTTTTAGAATTTAGACATTTAAGGTGATATTAGAATAAATTTCAAGCAATAACGAATTCATTATCTCATTTAATTTGATAACTTATGATTATACTATATTAGACACCTTAATATATGTCAATATAATATTTTGATATCATTTTTTTAGAAATCAAAAGAAGATAGTATTATAATAGACTAAGCCTTATGTTCTAGCTTTATATAAGGTTATAGTTTAGTTCTGCCTCAATAACATAAGCCTAAGAACACAATAGGAGCTTAAGCATTTAGAAACTAAAATTAATAGCTAAAAAATAAAGAAAAGAGTCCACAGTTAATGTTTTAAGTATCAATTATGTTGAATCAGTCACCATCGTTTAAAGATTCAATCTAAGGGCAATTTCTTATAAAAATTTGAGGCCTTTAATTCTTATCATTGTCATTTTCCTTATCTTACTTAGATTCCTCTTGATAGAAGAATGCAAGTCAAGTTGTTAATATCTAAAAATCATAACATTTCTTTCCAACTAAATTGTGTAAAATAGCAGCCAAATGTAATCATGAATATGGAGAAGTCATCCTTACTAAGATAATGAGGTGTAATAGCCTACTAAATAATTCTTTCCCAATAATTTTTATAGCAAAAATGGTTGCAAAAATATTAAAAGCTTTACCAAATACTATTAAAGCAGGAACAATTAAAAAGTAGATGATTGATAGTCTCTAAAATCACCAAGCAAGACTTGTAGAAAGGATTGTAGGTAGAAGAATATGTACAAGGTGCTTAACTTCTTTCTCACTACTAGCCACTGGATAAAAGAGATTTTAACAGACAGAAATTTACACCAAACCATACTGAACTAATTTCTTCTTAGAGTATAGATCCTAAACAAGTTTTTATATAATTTTGTTGGTGAAAGTTTCAGAGGAATGTCTCACCTAAATAACCTTGTCTTCATTGTTAGGAATAGGTTGGTAAGGGAGAAATCTTGTAAAGAAAAGTTCACAGCTTCTATTATTATAGCATCAATCACTTCCATTAATATTTGACTTTGGCATTTTCAAGATAAAAGCAATCTTAAGTTTTAATAATTAGGAATGAGGTAAAAAGGGCCTCTCTCATTCCAATTATCGAAACATAGCCATGTATTATCTCCAATTCCAATCCTAACTTTGATGGAAGATTGTAAGTTGTCCCTTATTTTCACTAACTACAACATTATTCATGATTAATCTTTCCTAGCCTTGAGAGTCCAGAAATTCTTCTCCACTAGATAATGTCCATAAAGCTATTTTACCTACAATGACTCTTTATTACCAAGGATTCTCCACAATCTCGTTACAAGCAAAACTTTATTCACCTTTAGGATAAAGTGAATTTGTAACCTTTCTTCACACTTTAGTAAGAAAATATCCTTATAACTAACTTTAGCACACATGTTATGATCACTTAAGATAGACATAAATTTTTAAGAAAAAATAATTTTAGTTCTAAAACTTATATTTCTCATCAAAATTAATAAATTCTTTTAGTAATTAAACCTTTAAATGTTAGAACTTCTACGTGCATATAAATTAACAAAAATTTAACATAAAGGCATAGATATAGGTATTTTTGTTAGCTATTGAAAGTTTTCATACTAAAACTTGAAACTTAACTTCACGAAGTTTGAAGTTTCAAGATTTCTGATGGGACAAAAATGTATTTTGAACCTCAATGTTTACAATATAATACAACTTGAACTTAATGTTTTGAAGTATTCAAATTGAATCATAATGTTTCAAAACATTTATAATAGACCCTAAATGGACAAAAAATTGGCGGGGTTAACTCTCCATCAGTTAAATTCCATATCAATGTTCACATGACATTATTTTTGCATTTTTTAATCAAAAAGTGGGTCTCACTTTCACATAAAATTATAAATTTCAGTAGATCCTACTAACAATGTGATAGTGAGAGCCACTGTTATATATTTTAGACAGCAAATCTCACTTTTTATATGATAGGAAGGTTCACTTCTTATTTAAAAAATAAAAAGTAATTCATGGAGAGTTAATTCGGTTAAAATTTTCATTCAGTTAAGGTTTGTTTTGAATATTTTGCAAAATTATTGAGATTCAATTTGAATATTTTCTTAGTTCAAATTTTGGAATCTTATATTTTAACCTTGAAAGAGATGCTACAAATGTAAGAAATATATGGCTTGATGTTATGACCTATTTTTTTAGGCCCATATTAAGCTTGGTTTAGGGTTTTTCTTAATTTAATAGTATATTAAATCTTAACTGTTAATTTAGTACTTGATAGACGTATAAGATTTAATGTTAACAGGAAACTGTATATAAACTAGTCCTCTCTCTACCCTAATTAAGTACAAAAGAAACAAATACAGAACGTACGTGCTTGTGTATTGGGCTATCCATGAAGATATCGTATAAAAAGAGGGTTAAGAGAGAGAAACTAGTTTGTAATCGTTGAAAGCTTTCTCTCTACATCATGACGAATTTCACTCAAGATAAGTGATTTATTCTGTTCATCTATATGGTTATTATTATATTTAAGATCTGAATGGACATGAATGATTAACGTATGATTCATGATTTATGTATGATTTATGTCTTTAATGTTTGAATATTAAGAACGGAAAACTTACATGTGGTATCAAAGCCATAGGTTTTGAATAGATAATAATCCCTAGATTATTAATTTGATGATTGTTTCAATTATATTAATGTTTATAAAATTTATGATTTTAGGGTTTTGTATAAAGAATAATTTTTCTTTAAAAAAAAGAGTTTTTCTACTTGATGATGCCAATGAAGATGAGCTTACGTATATGTGTTACTTGTTATGTCCTTTTATTTGGAGGTCATCAATCATTATATTGGTGTATGTTATGTTGCCCTCTCTTCGTTGTTTATTTTTAAAAAACTAAAGAAACCAAGAGAAGTATTGCATGGAATGGATCTAGGGTTTCAGTTCGGTGGACACCCTTTTGCAATAATCAATTAGAAGTTTGGAAATAATAAGAAAGGGGCCCACACCCTTAAAGTTGCTTTCTTTGATTTGCTTCATGTACTGTGTTTCTTTAACATCTCTTAGTACGATGCATCTGTCATGTAGTAAATTAGAATGTTAAAGAAAATTTTCCATGGTACTGTTTGCTAATAAGGAAAGCATAACCATATGTGTGTTTCTTTATTTCTCTGGTTTCGGGGATTTGATATTGAGTGTGGGGTTGTTGATTTTGTCTATGAATAAGAGTAAGAAATATGTGTTTTTGGAGATTTTCCAATTATGAAAATTTATTATGTATTGCTTCTTCTTTCATAACTTCTGGAATTAGATTTTGAATAGAAAATTACAATTTTGACCTATAAAGTTTTGATACGAATGAATTGTTTTTTTAAAAGTTTTGATTTCTTACTTTTTGGTCATATTAATGATATTTTTTACTTGTAATAAAAATTTTAATTTTAGTCTCATCTTATAATTATGAATATTATTATTATTATTATTTATATATGATAGTAAGATTAAAATTAATTTGTTTGTCATCAAATAAGCTAAAATAATTTTTGATTGTGTGGTCATATAATTTGTGTATTTTATTAAATGCCATCGTGAAAATTTTATTAGTTGATAGAAATTAAGAACTTTACCCAGGGTAAATCAATGTTCTATAACTAATAAATATAAAAGAGAAAATTGATATACTCTTGGCACATATGTAGTTATCCGAAGATGCTAGATGTATTTAATGAAGTTTATTTAATTTTCTTATAAAGTTCAAATAGCATTCTAATGATGGTGATGATATGTATTGTTATGTTACCCAAAGGAAACCTACAATATATTTAATATATGTGCTTATTGTTTGAATATGATAATTAGTGAGTGTTTATATGTTTGCAGTTATTAGCCTTCACTCTCAAGCTTCTTCTGTTACCTTGTTCACTGGTGTGGAAATGGAGCGAACAAGTCACTTTCCATTTGGGTGCTTTAGATTTTGACTTAGTGCTATTACAGAATAAGCCTGATGACCTTAAAGATACTAGTACGGAGACTAAAAATGCACATCATAAGGCATGGGCAAGGTCTAACAGGCTATGTTTGAACTTTATGCTAATGACAATTGCCAACAACATTAAGTTTACTCTTCCTAACACTGAAAATCAGAATGCTAAAGATTTTCTTAAGCTTGTGGAAGATAAGTTATATTATGTCGATAAGGCACTTGTAGGGACACTTATGTTGAACTCACAACTACAAAGTTTGTCGGGTCAAAAAGTATGTAGCAACATGTCCTTGATATAACTAATATCGTAACAAGACTTAAGACACTAGGTATGGTTGTGGCAGACTCCTTCTTAGTGTAGTTTATCATGAACTCACTTCCTACTAAATATGGATCGTTCTACATCGATAATAACACATTTAACAATAAGTAGAATATTGATGAATTATCCAATAGGCTTATTCAAGAGGAAGTGAGACTAAAGAAACAAGGAGTTCATTCTATTAACGTAGTGGGTCAAGGAGCTAGAAAGAAACTCAAACCAAAGACCAAGAATTTTAAAAAGAAAGGATCTGTTAAAGTTCCACAGGTTGTTGATCGTGAAAGGAAGGGACAAAGTTTAGATAAATGCCACTTCTACAAGAAAGAAGGAAATTATCAGAAAGCTTCCCTAAAATGTAACGTTTGGTTTGAAAAGAAAGGTATATATTATGTTTTTGTATGCTTTGATTCAAACTTATCTGAAGTTCCTTCTAATACTTAGTGGTTTGATTTTTTGTGTCACTACTTATGTTTCCAATATTATGCAGGGATTTCTTACAATCCAAACCATAAGCCCAACTAGCAACTTTCTGTTTATGGGAAACCGAATGAAGGCCCCAATTGAAGATGTAGAGACTTACAAGCTAACGTTAGATACTAGGTTTCACTTAGATCTAATGAACACTCTCTATGTACCTTCAATTTCTAAAAATTTAAATTATGTGTCTAGACTTGATGCTAATGAATATACCTTTAAGGGTGGACATGGATGTTTCAATTTGTATAAGA
Organism: Erythroxylum orinocense; assembly: GCA_025531955.1. Lineage (NCBI taxonomy): Eukaryota > Viridiplantae > Streptophyta > Magnoliopsida > Malpighiales > Erythroxylaceae > Erythroxylum > Erythroxylum orinocense. Next base: position 19,352,355 of record JANZLX010000007.1, on the reverse strand, counting down.
ATAATTCCTTTATTAGTTATGGAATGCTTATGGATGGTTTCTATAAATTAAAACTTAAAGTTTTTCTTGAATCCTTATTTATTGTTAATCATAATGTTGGAATGAAATATAGTTTGGTGAATAAACATTCTGCTTACTTGTAGTATAAACGTTTACGTCATATATCCAAAGAAAGGTTAGAAAGATTAGTAAAGAATGAGATTCTACCAAATCTAGATTTTACTGATTTTAGCTTATATGTGGAATGCATTAAAGGAAAGAAAAACCAAACATAGTAAGAAAGGAGCCACAAGAAGCAGCCAGCTTCTTAAAATAATATGCATCGATATTTGTAGACCTTTTGACACTCTATCCTTTAATAAAGAAAAATACTTCATCACTTTTATAGGCGAATTTTCACGATATGGATATATCTATTTGTTGCATGAAAAATCTCAAGTTGTAAATACCCCCTGAGGTGTTTGTAAAGGAGGTCGAGAGGCAATCAGATAGAAAAAAGAAAATTATAAGATCTGATAAAGGTGGTGAGTATTATGGAAAGTATGATGAATTTAGATAGTGTCCTAGTCAGTTTACCAAGTTCCTCGAAATTCATGACATATGTGCACAATACACTATACCAAACACACCATAACAAAATGGTGTGACAGAAAGGCAAAATAAAACATTAATAGATATGGTTAAGAGTATAATGAGTAATTCCTTATTACCCAAAGTTTGTGGATGTATGCACTTAAAACTGTTGTGTATTTGTTAAATAGGGTTCCTAGTAAAGCAGTTCCTAAAACTCCTTTTGAGTTATGGACTAGAAGGAAACCTAGTTTAAGACACCTGTGTATTTGGAGTTATCTAACAAAAGTACGTATCTATAATCCACATGCAAGAAAATTTGATTCTCGAACAGTTAGTAGTTACTATATTAGTTACCCAGAGAAATCCAAAAGGAACAGTTTTTATTGTCCAAACCATAGTTTTAAAATTGTTGAAAAAGCCAATGCAAAATTTTTTTAAATGGTGAGGTTAGTGGAAGTGTTAAAAATCAAGTTGTGGATATTAATGAAATAAGGATTGATGTCCCATAAATGTTATTAAACCCATAACTACAACAAATGTTGTTCCTGCTTTGGAAGATCAAAATAATCAAGAACAACATTTAAATAATGAAGAAACACCCCATGAAGAACCTAACTTACCACTAGCTCATGCATCTAAACCAATTGGTATAACTTTAAATAAACCTGTAAAGCTTAGAAGGTCGGCTATTTCTGATGATTATGTGGTTTATTTGCAAGAGTCAGATTATGATTATGGCATTGAGAATGATCTTGTTTCGTTTTCATAAGCCATAGGTAGTAATAAGTCTGAAAGATGGATTGATATTTAAAAGAAGAGTTGAAATCAATGGCTCAAAACAATGTCCGGGATCTTGTAGACTTGCCAGAAGATTCTAAAGTTGGTTATAAATGAGTCTTTAAGACCAAACGCGACTCGAATGGAAATGTTGAAAGACATAAAGCTAGACTTGATGCCAAAGGTTACACTTAGAAAGATGACATTGATTATAAAGAGAATTTTTCACCTGTCTCAAAGAAAGATTCATTAAAAATAATTTTAGCATTAGTGGCTCAATTTGATTTAGAGCTACATCAGATGGATGTGAACATAGCCTTTCTGAATGAACATCTTGAAAAGGAAGTATATATGGATCAACCTGAAGGTTTGTCCATTGAAGGTAAAGAAAGTATGGTGTGTGAATTGAAAAAAAAAGCAATATATGGACTTAAACAAGCTTCCAGGGGTTATATTAAGTTCAATAATACCATTAATTTTTTCAATTTTAAGAAAATTACTGTTGATTAATGTATTTATCGAAAGATCAATGGGAGTAAGTTCTTATTTCTAATTTTGTATGTTGTTGACATTTTATTTGTTGCTAATGATTTGGGTTTGTTGTATAAGACTAAAGAATTTCTTTCCAAGAATTTTGAAATGAAAGATATAGGAGAGACATCCTATGTGATTGAAATTTCAATATTTTTGTAAGAGATCAAAAGGTTTATTAGGATTGTCTCAAAAACAATATATTGAGAAAATTCTTGAGAAATTTAACATGAGCAAGTGCTCAGCAGGTGTAGTCTCTATTGAAAAGGGAGATAAATTTAGTGTTATACAATGTCCAAAAAATTAAGTGGATCATAAGGAAATGGAAACAATCTCATATGCTTCTATTGTGGACAGTTTGATATACCTACAAACTTGTACTAGACCCAGCATCAATTTTGCGGTAGGGATGTTAGGTAGATATCAAAGTAATCCTGGTATTGATCATTGGTAGGCTGCAAAGAAAGTGTTAAGATATGTTCAAGGAACAAAGGATTACATGTTCACTTGTACGAGGTCTGATAATTTGGAAGTAATTAGATATTCAGATTCAGATTTTTTTCGGGTTTGTTGATAGTAGAAAGTCAACATTTGGCTATTTGTTCCTATTAGTTGAAGAAGCAATCTCATGGAAAAGTGTCAACCAGACTGTCATTGCTTCATCCACTATAGAAGCAGAATCTTAACTTGTTATGAGGCTACAATTCAAGCATTATGGCTACAGAAATTTATTTCAAGACTTGGGATTGTTGACACAGTAAATAAGTCACTAAAAATTTATTGTGATAATTTTGCAGTTGTTCTCTTCTCTAAAAATGACAAAAATTCCAAAGGTGCAAAACACATAGAATTAAAATATTTTGTTGTCAAAGAAGATATTCAAATACAAAAAGTGCACATAAAACATATTAGATCAGATCTCATAGTAGCAAATCCTCTAACTAAGGTTTACAACTAAAGACATTCAAAGAACATGTGCTTATGATAGGTCTTGGTTGTATTGATGATTATTAATAATATTTGATGATGATGTTTTAGTACTCTTGAGTCAATATAATATGTTTCTGAATTTTATATTTCTTATTCGTTATGTTTATGTATACATAATTACTTGAATAAGAAATTTGTATGTATTTTCATAACAAGTATGTGGACTGTATATTGTTTATATATAACTTATAAACCTAAACATAATAATTTTAATGTAGGAGTATATGAAAAGGAGTATACGTCTATAATATGTATGATCGCCATAACCCGCATTATGTGATTTGTTGTGTTGAGGTGCTTGTGATGTTAATGTTTTATAAGATTTAATTTTTACTAACCTTATGTTATACCATTAAATATAATGATGAAACATTCGACCAAGTGGAAGAATATAATAAATATATGACCTGATGTTTTGACCCATATTTTCTATAGATTCATATTAAACTTAGTTTAGGGTTTATCTTAATTTAATAGTATATTAAATCTCGATCATTAATTTAGTACTTGATGAACGTACAAGATTTAATGTTAACAGAAAACTGTATATAAACTATTCCTCTCTCTACCCTAATTAAACAGAAAAAACAAATACAGAAAGTAGATATTTATGTATTGAGCTATGCATCAAGCTATCATATAAAAAAAGAGTTAAGAGAGAGAAATTAATTTGTGAACATTAAAAGATTTCTTTTTACATCTTGAGGAATTCCACTCAAAGTACAGTAAAACCTCTATAAATGAATATTTTTGGGACCTGAAAAATTATTATCTTATACGGGGTTATTAATTTATCGA
>JANZLX010000007.1:19320066-19338398 GCA_025531955.1 Erythroxylum orinocense | reverse complement strand
TAAATAGGCTTAAGCTCTATGTAGCTAGCACTTCATGCTTAACCCTCTCTGTAAAAGTTACAGAGTTCTCTCAACCTATTCTGTGGATACCGTTAGAGGCCGGACACTTGTTCAGCTACAGTGGTTAAGACGGATCAATTTTGGAAACAATTCAAAGGATGCATCAAGATAAAAATCAAACTTTAGAATAAGGTACAAATTAAATTCCGCTTTATTATGATTCGTGTTAATCATTTTATAGAATTAAATAGATCTTAATTTTCAAAAAATCAAAAGTTACGAAAAAATTTCATGATTATTCCACTACAATCAGATCACATCCGGTCCAAATTTTCCAACAGATGCAGCTAACATGGCGATGAGTAAATAAACCAGAAACATCTAGCGCCAGATTAATATCATATAAGAACACCTAATTGATATCATATAATCTAATCATGTTATTTAATTACAATTCTTAAAAGAAAGTTTTGCAGACAATGGCAATAAACCCACCACAAGAAGAGGACTACAAATGAGGCAAGCATTTGCACACCTGACCGTGCTTATTACTTGCTTGCACATCAAGAACACACAAGGATTATTTTATCAATGTAACTTAATAGGTCCATGACCAGAACGCTTGATCTTCAAAACTTGCAGGCGTGTTGGAGCAGTCAACATCTTCGAGCTTTGGGAAGACATACGGAGGCAAGATGCTCTTACTCACGTTATCATCTTCGTCTGGGGACAACTCAGAGTGGTCTGGTTCAAAAGCATACGAAGAATCAACAGCCTCTAACAATGAAGACTGAACTCCATCAGTGTAATGTGGGCATTCTGAATCAAACATTTCACTTTTGGCTGAGCTCAAATCTTCCTGTTTACATGCCAAAAATGAAACTTTGGACACTTCACCCTCGGAAGCTGAATAACCAACTTGTTTCTCCTGTGATTCTTGATACAATGTGTCTTTCTCAGATGAGGTTCCATTCTCCGTTTGTCCCAGTAGCAGCTCTTTCGATAGTGATTCAACCTAAAAGATCGATAAATATCAATAAGTTTTTCCAAAGCTGAATCAAAAGATTAGTGCATTTCTTTACCTCAGCCTTTAGTTTGTTCTTCTCTTTGACAAGGTTATCATAATCAGACTTAAGAGTATCATAACTAGCTTTCAGTGTCTCATAATCCTTATCAACCTGCTTTGTCTTCAACCTTGACCGGCGGTTCTGAAACCATATGGCTACTTGCCGAGGTTGCAGACCAAGGTCCTTTGCAAGCTGTATTTTCCTTTCGGGTTCGAGCTTGTTCTCAGCCTCAAAACTTTTCTCAAGAAACTGAACCTGATCAGCAGTAAGTTTCCTCTTCTTTTCAGGGTGGCGGAAATACCCGTCCAAGTCATCACCTCCATTTCCTTCACGATCAAACGCGCAAAATAATGGCCTAGTCAAGCCACTCACTTCATGAACATCCTCAAAGCTCACCATGGACCTTGAACCTAAAATTGGGACACACACCATAGTTAGATGACCATTCAACAATTACCTTCAATTTTCCTAGTTTCTGTGCTTCAATTAGTATCTTCTTCTAACGAACATCACAGACTTTAACTACAATAAGAAGCAGACGCTCAGTAAAACCTCCTTTATCATCAGAAAACAGGGCGCAAACAGAACAGAACAAAGTAACCAAGATCGTAGAACGATCATCAAATTCAACAGCAGTTACCTAAGTCGTATTAAAATTTGCTACTTTCAAACGAAAAATAAAGACACTGCTCTAAGCTTGTACTCTATCCTTTTAATTGAACAGAGCCACAAAACATACAAAGATGATATAATAGGGAAAAAGGCGGTACCAACCAACGAAGGAAACAGAAGACTCCGAAAAGAAAAAGGCTTCAAGAGGGTGAGAAGAGCCACAACCACCTGTATGGGTCTGAATCGAAGTGGACAAATTCGTAACAGAAGCCCTCCCACAATCAACAACCCGGGCCATGTTCTTTGAAATTTAGCGGCCAACAGCAAGTGATGGACTCACTCAAGCAGCCATGAAAGGAAAGCTCTAGTCAAACAATCAAAGGACCGTTACTCCAACAGGTAATTAATCACTAACTTCGCTTCCTATAAATTGGTTTAGTGTGTTTAGACTAGAGTCTTACGACGGAAGAAGCTTGTGGTGATGATCTCGGTGATGTGTGAAGTATGGGAGCACCGGCAACAGCTCACACCCATCATTCCGAAGCAGAGAAAAGTTCCTGGTCTTAAAGATAAGAGAGATTGGTATTTCCCCTTGCTAGTGTAAGCGAGCAAAACCTGAGGTCTCAAGCAGATAGGGGTGGATTTAAGAAATGGAAGGAATTGTGACAACGCAAGAGACAGCTACGTTTAAATAGTCCTACAAAGAATTACTCTTTCAGATCATTTCTTCCGTTACTGTACAACCATCGATTCATCTCATTTTTATAAATCCTATTTATTAGATGAATAAATACTCATAAAATATAGTAAATGCATAATAACTGATAATCTGTAGTGTACCTTTTGTCCTAAATCCGGACAAGACGCATCGTATCGTACAGTAAATCTTTTAAATAGTCCACCAATTATAGTATCAGAAAAAGTCGAAATCAGAGGAAAGTTTAGATTTAAGTGTTACACTTCCAAGATTTAATGAACCTGATTTTACTATTAAAAAATTCCTGAAGATTAGGCTCAATTCAAAATCGAAACCCGATCTTACTTTATTTTTGCCTTTGCATGTTTTGTTTTATTTTTTCTAACTGCTGAACAATGTTTATGGTCAGGTTGACAAAGAAAAAACATGCATGAATTCGTTAACTCATCCCTACAACTCGGAACTGAAATTAAAAAGAAAAAGGAGTTGAATACGATAAGAGAAATATTAGATGCATATGAAGAAATATTAAAAATATGGTCCATAAAAATAACATCTTTAAAATGAGGCTTATATAACGACCAGTACATAAAGGCTAATAAATATGATGATACTTTAATTATAATAAACACCCAATTGATAAATAATTATGTAATCAAATAGAAAACATTTTTCATTACAACCCCTTTGACAATATCATAAAATAATTCAAAGAAATTACGAGTACTTTTTAATATATAAGAAGCATTACTAAACTTTTAAAAAAAGTTGTTCTCACAATACAATAAATTTATAAATTAATTAAAAGGTTCCTTAAATTGTGAGCCTATCATTCTCGTAGCACCAATTACTTCTTGAAAATAAGGTGAATATAAAACATGTAAAAGAATACATGAATGATAAAAAAAAATATTTAGCCTAACCTCTTTTACATAGCGAAATAACATTCTTATTAGGCAAAACACTTTTAAACTCAATTACAAACTATTGCGGAGAAAAATAAGAATATATTTTAATAATAGCTTTTCCTTTTTTCTTTATCAAAATTTGTACTTCATCATCCTTAAAGATATATTATATTTTTCTTTTTCTTTTTTACTTCTTGTTACGTATAATTTCAAATTCTCTCACGTACATCAAAAGGTACTTTTTTGCAAGAAGTTTGACTTTATACGAGCAAGATTTTCTTTTATTTTATAATTCTTCTACCTTTAAACAATCAACCTTAAAATATATAATTATATTGAATGTCTCTATCAAATGTTTGAGAAAAAGAAAATAATTTCTTGTAGGATCAACCTTACCACAGGAAGTAAATATCAAATTCATCAAGTCTTTTTATTATAGTTGAGTTCTCTCCATCATATTTTCTTGCCTAAAAAATATGCAAAATAAGTACACAAATTGAAAGTGCTAATACTGAAACAAAAACAGAAGATATGAATCACATTGCGTTAAAAGACTAAACAATACTTAAATCAAACACATCTTAAGTCATTGACTCAAATAAATGAGTTTTATTAAAACCATTATATATATCATATATTAATCAATGAATTTATAATCTTACATCATGAAAAAAAATATACTACTTATACAACACAATTAACAAAAGTGTTAAATTTAACATTTTAGTAAGACTTCACTACTTTTCAATGTCATTAAGAAGTTTTGTATGTGCAGACTATTCAAGGCCTCAGGTTCTCAAGAAAGACCAGGTCATGTCTAGAAGGCACGTCACATAGTCTTAAGTGTTTATATGTGGCAATTATAAAATTTTTCATAGCATGTGCGTGTTCATTTACATATAAAATAAATAAGGTCTCAATACAATTATATGAGATATACTAGCCCCTAATGTAACGTTAAATTTTCCTTTTAACTTATTACTTAATGAACATTACATATTTTTATTTAAGTTCGAACATTATGAGGCCCAATTTGTTTTAGTTGGGATAATATGAGCTCAAAACATTAAGGTATTAATAGTTTTAGTTAGTTGCTTTCTACCTATATAGATCCTTGTAAGTCCCTAAATATACACATTGATGTTGATACAAAAAGTCAAGATAAATTATTAGGAAGAAAAGGAAAACTAGTCAAGGTTTTTAAGCCACCCCAATGTTTGTAGCAGTAATAGAGACAAGACAGAGCATTTGGTAGTGGGCAAATGTGAGCATTTTCACATTCCTATGAAATACACAAAGTCTTAAGTCTATTTAGGATTGACCATAATGTTCTAATGATAAATGTTCCTCATTTTCTATGTATGATGGAGGTATGGGGAGTTTTTTTTTTGTTTCTCATGCATAAAGAAAATGATGAAATTTTGTTTTAAAGCATTGAGTATTTCTAAGATGATTAAATTAATTTTTTTAGCTTCCCTAGTTTGGTTGTTGTATATTACATATCTATTAACACCAAATTAAGAGTTTAAAGATCTTATTGACTACCTAATTCTACGTTCCATTTTCCTAGATTATAAGTATTTAGTTCATAATTCATATATAAAAACTAGTAATTAAATTTAGATATGTTATATATTTCTTGATCAATCTAAGTTCAAACCAAAAGCTAAAATTGCTAGGTACACATGAAACTTAGGTCCATAAAAAGGTAAAACATAACTCTTTATGTAACTTTGTTTATTTATACTAATTTAGTTTCCACTAAATTCTCTATCAAATGTAGACATTGACATCTTTCATTACTAAACATATCAACAATTAAATGAATCTTTCACTCATCAATTGATGAAAAAAACCTTTATATACAAGAAGTTTTAATTGTTCTCCATCTCATCTCAAAAACTAACAAAGAGCAAAAACTAACTAATAATAGTAAAACTATCTATTAACCAACTCATGTGCATGTGGAGCAGTATGTACACACTGTTAAGCTAAAATTAGATAAAAATAAATTAATATTTGTTTATCCCTCTTCAAGTTAAAGCTTGATGAAAGTCATACAAGCCCAACTTGTATAACAAGTACTAAAAAAAGGATGCTGCAAATGACTTAATGAACAAATATGCAATTTGGAACTTGGAAGGAATATGAGTGATCAACCTTTATTTGTATTTGTATCTTATAAGATGGCAATCGATCTCTAAGTGTTTTGTTCTTTTATGAAAGACAAGGTCAGAAGTGATGTGAATTATAGCTTGGTTATCACACCACAATGATATAGGCAGATGTAATTGTATCTAAAAATCATGTAAGATGTAGACTAACCATTATATCTCACAAACAATTGCTCTTATACCTCTATACTCTTCTTCTGCATATGAACGTGAAACTTTATTATACTTTTTCTTGTTTTCCATGATACTAGTGAACCTCTAAGGAAGATGTAGAAGGCAATTAAAGACCTCCTAGTGTGAGGGCAAGATGCCTAGTTAAAACATAATAAGCTTAAACTTTAAATGAATTGGAAGGGAAAAATAAACCTTTTGAAGGACAACTCTTAACATATCTTAAAACATATATAGTTGCATTCCAGTGTGATGATATTGCATCTTGAACAAATTAGCTTAGGTTTTGAACTATATGTGTAAGATCAAAACTAAAAGAAGCCTAAATACATCAATCTTTTTACTGATCTTTTATATTTCTTTGGATCATCTAATAACTCTCATTTTTTAGCACTAAACTTATCCTCTTTGGTAATGGAGTGAATGGTGGATTGGAACCAAGTAATAGCATCATTCAATATATTTAGAACATATTTTCTTTGGTTGATGTAAAGACCATCTACATACCTAACTATCTCTAATATAAGGAAATATTTGTCATATCACAAATCCTTTATAGTAAATTGGTCATTAAAAAATTGCTTCACCTTCTATATTTTTTATTCAAAAGATCTTATGAGAAGGACATCATCAACACAAACAATTAAGCTTAAGAAATATGAGTCTATATTTTTTATGAACAAACAATGATCACTAGAAGATTAAATGAAGCCAATTTGTTTTATCTTCATTACGAGCTCTTAATTCCATTGTTAGTACTGATTAACCTACAAACTTGATTATTTTTAGGTTTATCATACCTTTCAAGAGGCATCATGTATAATTGTTAGTACTGATTAACCTACAAACTTGATTCTTTTTAGGTTTATCATACCCTTTGAGAGGCATCATGTATGCTTCTTCATCTAGAAATCCATATGGAAAAACATTGTTAATATCTAGTTTATAAAGTGGTATGATAAGCATCTATAATGACTAAGAAAACTCTGGCTACCACCACCTTTGTAATTAGTGAAAAAGTGTCCATAAAATTAATTCCTTCAACATGCTTATAACACTTAGTTGCTGATCATTTTTTATCTTTCTATTAGGGATGGCAAATGTGGCCTAGCTCGACTTCAGCCTCAACCCGTGGCTCATCAAGAAGGTATAAAATAACATCATTTTTTATTTTTATTTAAAAATAATAAAGTTGGGCCAAGTTGGGACAACTAGCCCGTGGCCCGTTAGGCTAGAGGCTGGGCTATGGGTCGATAAGCTTTTAGCCCGGCCCGAGCTCGGTCAATTGCCATCCCTACCTTCTACAGATCAGTCAGGCTTTATTTTCATCTTATACACCCACATTATCCCTATGTCCTTTTGCCCTAGTGTTAATTTTATCATCTCCTATGTTTTATTCCTCTTAAGTGGGTCTAATTTTGTATTCATAGCACCTGCCCACTATTTATTAGCTCTAACTTAATTAAAAGAGGATGATTTTTTAATATTAGATGCTATCGCTAAAAATGACATGTATGATGCAAAATAATTGGATGATTTATTATAGGATAAAATATTTGGAATAAGGTTTATGCAGCTATCAGATAATATGATATACTATACATTAAAGGAGACATAATCATTTAACCAAGCAAGGGTTTTTCTAACTTTAGCATTTTACCTGATTTTTGGTTCACTAATTGATATTGATGGTATCTGATCGTGGTTTTCTGATGTGTGTAAGCTTTAATTAGTTAAATTTGATAATTTGTAAGCGCATGGGTCGTTCGTGTAGTACCTAAGGTGTCGATCCCACGAGGAGAGATAATCTAGTCCTAAAATTTAAGGCCAACACAATTTGCAGATATTCAAAAGATAGTAAAACTAAAACAAGAATTCAATTCAATCACGTAAATCAATCCAAGCACCAATTATGAAAATGTTAACAACTTAGCTATTGCAACACTTAAGAATTAACCTAAGAAAACTATCAATTGAGGGAAAAGGTAATTTACCTATCTTTAATGCTAACCTAATCGATTATGACTTACCGAATTATTAGTTCTAGATGATCCTAGGATTGATTACTCTCTCTCGAGTTATAACCATTAACCTTAAATTATAAACCTAATCATATTATGTAAAATTGCAATTTCTCAATTAACAGCCTATCTAAAACCCTAATTAGATTTGAAGTCGTCCAATAAACTATCGAGAACCTATGCGAGATCTCTCTTCACGTAAGTAACGATTTGATTAATTTCTCGTTCTTACTAAATCACCTAACCCTCGTTAGCCTAATTTTAAAAAAATTCATTTGGTTCACCCTTTCAGTTTATTACAGAATTATGCAATACAGAAATCAATCATAATAAATCCAATAAACATAAAAGCAATCAGCTTTCATTAAATCAAAGATTAAAAAAAATCCCGAAGGTAAGTTTAGAACATCTCAACATTCACATATCCTATCATCAAAATGCTATTCTCAATTCTATACAATAATAAAAATAGAAAATAACAGGAAATACAATTTTAGATGGAGACGGGAGGCAGCGACATCAAAAACTCCTGATCTAGGAAGTACGTCAATGTTGACTTCTTCTCCACTTCTCTCTTCCTTCTTCTCTTTCTCAATCTCTCAACAAGTCTCTCTAGGGTTTCTTTCCAAAAGGGGCTGATGCAAAAGCTCCTTTTTTCTACCTCTTAAAGTTCTTTTTATAGTCTTTTATGTTTGAAATTAGCTTGACATATTTTTGAAATTTAAAATAAATCTAACTACACAACAATTTAAACCTAACTACTAAACGTGCTAATTTATGATCATTAGCTTGACCTTGAATCATTAGAAACTCAGCCGGGGCAAATTAGGAGAGGCTTATTTCCACCCTTTTCATTCAACATCAGTTTTATAGCCTGCAAGTAAGCTACAAATTGCAAAATGATCAGAAGGACAATATTAATAAAATTTGAAAACCAAGCTCAAGAATGTCCTTTTTTTGAGCGAATTGTCAACAAAACAAGGAATAACAAAACTCTCTGAATCTTACATGGATCTATATTGGCTTAAGAAAAAGGGATCTATATTGTTGGTGATGGACTCCAACATTTCATGGAGTTTGCATACATTACATAAGAAGGCGTTAGCTATAAATTTTGCAATATAGTGATGTTTAAGGGCTAAGAAATTTGCTTACTTACTAAACCTATTGATCACCACAAATATCACTGAGTAATGATTGGAGATGAGAAATTCTTCTATGAAATCTATGTGGATGGTAGTCTAAAATCTTCTAACTTGTCCTTTACGCCTTTATTTAAAAAGCTATAAAAATGCCTCTTCTATTGTCTTTTAATGTCATTTTTAGCCACAAACACTGCCCTGCTTTAACTTTTATACAAAAATTTGATATAAACCTCATCCTTTTTGTTTTCTAGATCTTGCTAACTTAAAAATATCATTTTCTCCATCTTTAGTTTCCAATAACTAAGATTATCTTCTTTGCCTCTTTCTTTGTCAATTTATAACTTTCTCTATTAACTTGTCTCTCCACCTTTGTGGTGCTATCCAATAAAGCTTTATAGGCAAGCCCTTTTAAAACATCAAAAGTCTCTATAGTTGTATTCCTTAAAAAATTTGCTACTTTTTGCCACATTCGGTTAGCATCTCCTTCCAATTTTCATTCTTTGCCATATATTACTCTATCTCTAAATTTTTCCACCGTATCCCTTTTTAGATTCTACCACCTAATTTTGGTATACCTCTTAGGACTTCTCTTCTTCCTCTAACCTTTAATTATAAGATCCAAAACTAGAAATCTATATTGAATTGACAAGCAAGCATTAAATATCACATTGCAATCTTTCAACTAGGTCGATCGCTCTACCATTTGAAGAATTATTCGATTTGAGTTTTTGAGGTTCTGCTTTTCAAAGTCATGGAAATCTCTCCAATCACTCAGAAAAAGAGAATCTACTATCGATAAAGATAAAACCTACTTTCTCAAAAAGTTGATATGATGTAATTTTTGTTAAGTTTAGAATATGGACAACAAATCTGCTTGTATAAATAACACCCCTACGGTAGTAACCGGGGCATCAAGTATTCTTTATGTATCTCATCTTTGCAATCTCCTCTATCATGAAATATAAGTTTCTCATTTTTTCAAAAACAGTTTTCAATTTCCATTTAAAAACTATATTTTTCTCCTAAAATCTTTAGTATATGCTTAAGGTAGTAAATGAATTAAGGTTGTGCTGGACTTTGCTAAAGGAGCATCAAGGGTAGTTACTTTACTCTAAGGTTAAAGCTAGTAAAAGACTCAGAAGAAAACCTGATAAAGTTATGGTCAAAACACTAAAGATACAGTATGGAAGTATAATGGTCCCTTTAATTTGAAAATTTGAAATTATTCCGCATATAATTATATCATGACTGTTTATTTTCTGAAAAAATTTATATATGAATTATTTGGAATATATTTAGATTCTGTAGAATCTAAAAATGAGATAATTAAGAAGTTATTAATATTATAAAAATATTGATAAATTAGATGATAAAGATTTATTTCGAATCTCTTTGATCTTTGAGATATTATGAGTAGCATAGATATGATAAAATATTTTATTTTTTCTTGTGATTAAAGTATTTGATTATTGGTATTTTTTATTGCAACGCGTTGTTGTTAATTCCATTGTACCAATACCAATAACTGCATATACATAACGAGAGCTTCTTTCTGCATGGATTGGATTGATTTTGTAGGCGCATATGTCACCTTCAATTCGGATTGTACCAAGTTTAAATACTTATGACAAAGCTACTTGTTCAGTTTAAGTTGTTATTTTTGGTACTTGAATGTATATTCTTTGATCTTTTACATATGTTAAGTTGTTGAATGTGTCACAATTTTATTTGTTAAGTTGTTTAATATGTCTCTATTTTGACAAATTTATTTTAAGAAAAAAAGTATAATTAAAGAAAATCAGTAGTCACGGGTCCATTATAACTATTAAAATCATCGTCAAAGGAACAATATACTTTGGCACTAATCTACATATTCATCAATATTTAAGTTTTTCTTGTAAAAGAGCTGTTGAAGGATTGAGAAGAGTTTCTATAATAAACATATGGTAGATTTTATAACCTGATGTAGTATGTGTGCAATCCACGAATTTGTAATCAACATCCACCAAGTCTCCATGCTTAAGGTCATACTCTAGAGTCTGGTTCACGGATCAAGGGTGTTTTTAGGGGATATATGCAAATTTCTTGACCATTTGTTTAAAGACAGCCATTCTTGATCATGAAAACAGGAAAAAAAAACACATACGCACACACAGTCGAGGTTAATTACACTTGAGTATGGTAGATCGATGACAGAAGCAATACATCTACTTCGGCGACTGATAGAATGCTACCGAGAACAAAGGCGGGATTTGCATATAGTTTTTGTCGATTTGAAAAAAGGCGTATGACAGGGTTCCTCTAGAACCCTTGTGGTGGTGCTTGGAAGCAAATGGCATTCTTAGGACGTACATCAGGGTGATTAGGGATATGTATGAACGATCCTTAACTAGCGTAAGCACAGTAGGAAGGGACACGGAAGCGTTTTCTATTGGTGTTGGACTACACCAAGGCTCAGCTTTAAGTCCTTTTCTATTCATAGTGGTATTAGATGAACTCACCAAACAGATTCAAGGTGAGGTACCTTGCTGTATGTTATTTGCGGACGATATTGTCCTGATAGATGAGACCAAAGAGGGGATCAATGCTAAGTTAGAACGTTAGCGAGCAACGCTAGAATCAAAGGGTTTTAGAATGAGCAGGTTCAAGACGGAGTATTTAGAATGCAACTTGTCGGGTAGCCAACAGGCATATGGGGCGGCGATAACGATTGACACTAACACCATACCGCAGAAATCAAGTTTTAAATACCTCGGATCCATCATGCAGGAAGATGGCAATATAGATGATGATATATTACACCGTATTAGATCTGGGTGGGCCAAATGGCGAGGTGCCTCAAGTGTTTTATGTAATAAAAAGGTCCTTATAAAACTTAAAGGAAAGTTTTATAAAATGTTTATTCGACCAATCATGTTATATAGGGCAGAGTGTTGGCCTACTAGATGTAACCATACGCGTCAACTGTTGGTAGCAGAAATGCGTATGCTTAGATGGATGTGTGACATTACCCTGAGAGATAGGGTACGGAACTAGGTAGTGCGGCCCAGACTCCAGGTTGCTAGCATTACAGACAAGTTACGCGAGAAAAGACTTAGGTGGTTCAGGCATGTGCGCAGGATGCCCTCTGATGCGCCGGTTAGAAGCAGTGAGCTAATAAACCTGCGTAGATACAAGAGGAGGAAAGGAAGGCCCTACAAGACCTGGAGAGAAGTGATCAAGAACGATATGTCAAAGTTGGCTCTCACTGAGGCAATTGCTGGATTTAGGAAAGTCTAACGTGATAGGATAAGAGTAAACGATACTCATTAGAATCCTCGTGTCTTTTACTTAAATGATTAGGGCATCCAACCCCTTGTTCTTCACACCTTTGCGACTAGTTAGTTGTAGTCAAGACTTCGGGTCTGGAGTAGTTAAAGGCAGCCAAAAATACCTAAAATCGTAGGAGTTGTCATGGTAGGTACGGGGCGACTTCTAATGTGTATAGCGACAACAAGACTCGATCTTTACACAAGGTGGGGTAATGGCCGATTTGGCCAACCAGCAGGTATGTTCTTTTGTCTAGTAGTGAATTTCATCCCTGAAATTTGCATGTGTGCCAGTTCTTTTATTATTGTTTCTGTTTTCCTGCATCATTTTTTTATTTGTCACATCTGCATGTGGGTCTACTAAGAAATAGCCTCTCTACTATATAAGGGTAAGGTTGTATACTATCAGACCTCTCCAGACCTCGCTTCACTGCGGGACTTCAGACTGAGTGGATGATGATGATAATGATGATAAGTCCGTAGAAAAATTTCAAGAGATCAAACAATGAATTGTGGATTTAAGGATCAAAATTGAGTTTTCAATGTTTTCTCATGTATAACAAAAAAGAACTTTCATTTACATTATCTAAATAATAAGAGTAAAATGAAACAAGAATGTTAGTTAAATGAAACAAAAAATCATTTAAAAAGAAGAAACTAAGACTCCTTTAAAAAATGAAAGAAATACGCTCAAAGGTTCAAGGTTCAAGGTTCTGGGCCTTGAATGAACAGACTACTGGGAAGACCCGAAGACGAAGTGGAGAAAAACGGTAAACGACAAAACTGTAAGTCTCAATATCGCTCGAGCTTTTGCCGGTTAGCAACCGGCTTGTATTTTTCATAAATATTGCAAGGAACCTCTTCAGTCATGACACGCATTTGTTTGATGTACAAAAATATAGTATTTCACATCAGGTCATTTGATTACGCTATTTGACATAAACCACTTCATGCAAATAAAAGTTTACGATATCAGAACTAATCTAATTCAATTATGTGACCTTATAAAGATGTATATTCCTGTGAACAGCTGCAAATAGTCTTTTTCATAAAATTTTCAGGAGGCTTTGGATAAAGATATAGAACATATTTATGCATAAACCATTCCTGTTCCCTTAAAATCAAAATGTACGAAAACTCAAATAAAGCACCTTGCAACATGCAGTACAGAAATCAACATGCAGTACAGAATGGCTAACAATTTCTTGTTGCGGTTGTGTTTTTTTGCTTAGCATATAATAGGCCGAAAGAAAGCGGGTCCAAAACGAAATTGATTATCATAAATTGCACCGAATGGTATGAGAATTTACGTACATCAATCGCTGTAGAGGATTTAACTTGCCAAAGATTCAGGACACAGGATTCTGTTATTACTGCAAGAGATTCCAGAGCTTTGGCATAGCGTAACTTCAAAGGTAGGCTAGCGGTGGAAGTGTTGTGAGAGACCGCTAGCATATTACAGTCAGTTTGGGTAGCAGAAAACCAAAAAAGTAATCAAGGACGTTGCTGTTGGAATTGTATAAAGGTTGGTGAAAAGGAATTAGATAACCCCATGATTGAGAAAGTACATTCACCATTACGAGAGTCCAAATCAAAATTCAATAGAAGTGACATGAACAAATTACCAGGAAACCTAAAAGCTTTCCTAGGTTTGCTCACCTTTGCCTTCAATTCTCAAATTCTGAATAATGTTTGAAACAAAACAACAGAGTTTAGCTTCTGAAGCTAAAGAAGCAACTGTTGACTCAATAGATACCAGTTCTTCGTGAAACTCTGGATTCAAAACCAATGAAGAGAAGTTCTCATCAAGCACCAATCCAAGATAACGGATAATATCTTCAAGTTTAGGTACCCAATCACAAGCCTTCAAATCCAGCATAGTAGAAGCCTTTGGGCATGGACCCGCCTGAGGGAACATTTCATATTTCTTCAACCATTTTCCCAGGTACCTAATCAGGTTCTTCGTCTCATTACCCTTTAGTTTGACCATTGCAGATGATAATACCACATCATCAATGCTCGAGGATGCCATCAAATAATGCAAACAAAGTTCAGACACTGAGAATCCATCATGTGCAATCATAAGCAGAATTGAAGCCTCCTTAGCTACTTGGGATTTCTTGTCTGGGAGACTCTTATCACTAGCCTTTTCTACAGCTAACAAGGCCTGCCTTTCCCATTCCTTCCTCACATTCACCATAGTACTCAAAGAATCTTTTGATGGACAAAGAAAATACCTTAAAACAGAGATCAACTCAGACAATCCAAGATCTGAAGCATGTTGGACACTTAGACATAGAAGATCAGACCTGTTTTTATCTGCAAGAGTCATAATTAAATTTGAATAAGAGTAATGATTCACAATTCTATTAATAACCAACGTCTCCACCAAATCCCATATCTCCAAATCCAAACAAGCTTCCAAAACCAAACCTGCCACATCCCAACCAATCAAAATTCCAACTTTCTGAATTAATACCTGAATATATCTGTCATCAGAACAATCAACCCCTATAGAAATCCCAACTTTTTCAGCAATTTTCTCAAGAAACTGAATCAAAATTCCAACAAACTCATCCTTGTTGAAATTATTAGTGTCTTTAAGCCTTCTCTTTAACTTTGCATGAAACTTTTTACACAATTCAATCAGCAGAGAATCGGTTTGATACAGCTCCCACCCAGTAACAGGGTTGGCAAGTGCTGCACTATTTGCGTTTTCAACATTATGCTTCAAATTCAGAAGAATATCATCCGAGTTGAGAATTATTGGGTATTCAGACTGAGTTACAGTGTTTTCCCTATTGGCCAGGGCATTAGTAATCACTTCAAGCAAAGACATCCCAAAACAGTAAAGCAAAACTTGAAATCTGCAAAAGAATAAAAACGCAACATAAAAGTTGAGAAATGAAGCAAACAAATTATATGAAAAAACAAAGATTTCAAAACATATATATATGAAAAATAACAATGTAATGATTCTACTTAAAAAAAACAAAGATTTTGCATTTCAATTGTGCCAAAAAAAAAATTTATTGCAATAGAAATTGTATCAAACGAAATACAGAGCAAAAGCTACAATCAACGATCTCAAATCCCTAAAATTTGATAGGAATAAAAACTGAAGTTAGAACATCGTACGAAACTAACCACTCCTCTAATAAGTGTTTAGGTTCCAAACAAGTAATAACCAGCAAACTAACAGTAGGTAACTACTCCGTACTTGGTAATACAATCCAAACGTAAGAAAAACAAAAAAGAAGAGTAGTAGAAAACGTAATAGAGAAGCTTACGATGTTGCGGTGGTGTGCGTTTCACTGGAAGTAGCTGAGGGAGGTAGGGAGAGATTTGAGAGAGAAACACGACTGACCGTTATTCAACGAGGAGAGGAAGCGGAGCCCTAATTCAAGACATACCGTTTCAATCGACTATGGCGGGCAGGCTCCAGAGTTTTAGTTACGGGTCAGCCCGAATTTGAGATGTCAAACCCAAGTTAATTTTCCTGGCCTGCCTCTGTCTGATTCGGCATGTACCTTGTAAATTTAATCTCCATAAATTAATAAATTTTATTTTATAATGTCAACTTATATTAAATTTCATTTAATTAAAATTTTTTATTATTAATTTATTGAAAAACTTAGTGTACTGTTTATAATAATAATTACCGAGGCCTGTTTCGAGTTCATTCATCTTAATAAACATGAATTAGTATAAGGTTTTTCAATTATCAAAAAAAATTAAGCATAAGTAAAATTAATTAGAAACATAAATTTAGAATTGTGCTTCTTGTAAATAATGAAAAGTTAAAGGGTAAATATAAGACTAACTTTATGATATTTTATAGTAAATATCATAATATTTTTACTAGTCTTTTAATCCTTATTAGTTTTAATTTATTCAAGTTTTATTAATTTTCCTAACTATTGCCTAATGTAAAGAAGATAGTTTTAATTAAAGTTTAATGTATTCATTTTACATTTTTAAAATATAAATGTAACAACTGAGGTCAAATAAAATTATATAAAATTCCTCACTTTGTAAAAACAAAAAATAAAGCATGAATTGAAAGATATTTTGTATTCAATTGAAGAGGTGTATATATACAAAAGCGTACAACAAAAAATCTATAAATGCTCCTACAATAATGGAGAATCATTCAAATTAAAATAAACTACTAAATTAGGAACAGAGTAACAGTAGAGCAGAAGACCAAGTCATCAAGATATCATAACAACTGTTATGCTAATATAGCCCCCTTAAGCTGAATGGTGTGGAACAACACCTAGCTTGGATAGATGACAGGTGAAAGATTCTTTTGGAATCGATTTGGTGAGTGTGTCAGAAACTTGATCTGAACTTGTATATGAGTGACAATTAGCTGTTGTTTTTGAATTTGTTCCTTGATATAATAGAAATCGACAGCCACTTGTTTCATGCGATTGTGAAGAACAGGATTATGACATAGGTAAGTGACACCTAAGTTCTCACAATAAATGATAGGTGGCTGATAAAGACTAAAACCAAGCTCTTTGAGAAGGTTTTTGACCTAAGTTGTTTCATCAAAAGCACTTGGAACTGCTCGATATTCGACTTCTGTTGATGATCGGGCAATTGTTTGTTGTTTCTTGGAAGACCAGCTAACAAGATTAAGACCAAGAAAGAAAACATAACCTGTAGTTGAACTTCGATCATTGAGATTGCTTGCCTAGTCAGCATTTGTGTATGCAGATAATTTGAGATTGTTGCTGGGGGTAAAACAAAGGCCATAGTGGATCATGTAGTTAAGATAACGGAGTAGACGTTTGATAGCCTTCCAGTGGGTTTCAGATGGGGCATGCATAAATTGAGATAACTTGTTTATAGAGAAGGAGATATCCAGCCTGGTGAAAGACAAGTATTAAAGCTTACCAATGACCCTCCTATATTTACTTGCACCATAGGATGGTGTGTTATCGTTGAGCTGCAAGGTTTGAGTAGAGCTTATTGGCATTTTAACACCTTTGCACTCACGTATATTGAAGTCATGAAGAAGTTCTAAAACATATTTTTCTTGTGAGAGAACCAGGCCTTTTTCATCACGATGAACCTCAACACCAAAAAAGCACGATAATGGACTAAGATCCTTGAGAGAAAAACGAGATGCTAAGGAAGAGATAACCTGTTTAACAACTGTTGCATTATTGCCAATAAGGATGATGTCATCCACATAGATAAGGAGATACACAATGTATTTAGAGTGATGTCAGACAAAGAGTGACGGATCTGATTTTGATTTAACAAAGTCCATGAGTAGCAGATGTGATTTTAATTAATTGTACCAAGCATGCGGCACCTGTTTAAGCCAATAGATGGCTTTACATAGATGACAAATGTTGGATCTCATTTTCGAAATCCAACTATTAACAAAATACCATCATACTTGAGCATGGTTCCTCGAAATCTCTTCTTGCTCTGGTACCAAACATGTTGGGCCCCGTTTTCAGAGTCCAACCCTTGAACCATAAAATGTATGCGTATTATTACTCGTCATACAAACGTGAGCGTAATCCAAAGAAATCATGAAGCTTAAAATCTCATACCATTTCTATGTTCCTTTTTCCATAACACATCACTTATATAAATAACAATAATTCGCATTCAATAACCTCAAAAGGAAGGAGTTTTATAAAGCTTTAATCACTTATAATCATGACATCATTCGCTTAATACAAATTTTCACATGGATGCTCATGTTCGATACGCCACTAAAGCTACTCAAAAATCAAACTAACTTAGTACCAAAAGCTAACTATCTTGTAATTGCCAAATGCCTTTATGCTCTTGATCACTTGCCCTCTTACTGATTACCTGAAGATGGGGATGAAAGGGGGGTGAGCTTGAAGCTCGTGGGTAACAAGTTTATAACGAAGAAACAAGCAAAAACCATTTTCAAAACTTATTGCCATGATACATTTTCGAAACCATAGTAATTCCGCATTTAAAAATCCTAAAACGCTTATTTCATGCAATTCTCAATTTGTCAAAAATTTACAATAGTATAAATCATGTATGCATCCATGATCGCGGCTCGTCGTTCGATTTAGGAAATCGATCCTTGGAAACCAGTCAAAATAATTTATACCAAGGATTGCAGCATAGGATGCAACCTCGGGTCGTCTCTCTAAATCGGAACCTAGTGAAATGGACCTAAGCTAACCTATATGTCATTCAATGCAAGTGAAATTAGCAAGGA
>JANZLX010000007.1:19271686-19292878 GCA_025531955.1 Erythroxylum orinocense | reverse complement strand
TCAAAACAAGTACTCTTGGATCAAATTAAGCACAATATCAAACAAAAGGAGCCGAAAAGTATAACAAAAACCATGAATATGTCAATAAATAATATAGCAAACTTGGGTTCAATCATGCTCATGAACTATTTTATAGTTTTTATTAGATTGATTTATGTTGATATGCTTTATGACTATATAAATTTAACTCTTAATGGATTTGTTGTTGTAAAAGACCTTATATATGAACTTTGATACTGTTGTTGAGATTGCTTTGAGTGGAATTTAAAGTCTTGAAATTGTAGTAAAATTTTTAATGTGAATATAAAAGTGTGTTTAAAATTGTTTACAGGTATTTGATTGAGTTTTGGGATTTTTAAAATATAGTCGTTATGCTGCCCAAATTTTTCAAAAACAAAGAAAGAGATATTCAGTTAGCCTTGCATAGTCGGATTAAGGATACCGTGAGAGTCCTTAACTCAATTATGCGACGATTGTCATGGGCCCAATGGGGTATCGGGTTATGACAAGAGCAAAACCGTGAGAGTTTTAGCCCAAGGGGTAACCCAAGGTGGACAATATCTGTGGGCGGGTGGTCTGGGCTGTTATAAATGGTATCATAATCGGTTTCTGACCCGATTTGCTAGCGTAGGACGCTGGGCCCTAGTGAGTGGATTGTGAGGTCTCACATCGGTTGGAGAGGAGAACGAAGTATGTCGTATAAGGGTATGGATACCTCTCCCCCATAGGTGCGTTTTCCCAAGATGTGGAAGAGCAAAACCGTGAGGGTCTTGATCCGAGGAGCAACTCAAAGCAGACAATATCTGTAGGTAGGTGGTCTTGGTTGTTACATTTTATGGTGGTAAAAGTTATAATTATAACATTCTCAGTCATAACCGTGAATTGCATATTAATTATTATTATATTATTATTAAGTACTATATACTAATATTAAGTATATTAATTAATTATTATATTATTATATTATTATTATTAAGTACTATATACTAATATTACGTGTGTATATATATATATATATATACAACTCTTCATAAACCGTGAATTATTAATTACTATTTGATGAGGAGCAGGTCTTTGCTCGTGTCGAATTACTTAAAGATGCATTTTTTTGACATTGTTGTCTATGTAATTTCGTTGACTACTTTTCTCCTTTAATTACGTCTTTTTCCTCAGCTTGACCATTTTTTTGTTGGTTCGGTTGAAGATAATAAGCGATCAGATTTCAATACTAGCAGGGGTCTGTATTTATGTGTGAGTACTTTCTTTTATTTTGTTGTTTTGCCTAATCATATTTAATTGTTGCTTTACCTTTTTCTTGTTGCATTATACCTTGTCAATTGGAACATTTTTATATTGGCTATAAACATATTTTTAAAATATTGCAAAATGCTCAATTAGTTTTATTGCAATTTTTTATTTCTTGTTTTCATTTTCAAATTCAATACCAAAAAATTTGGTTTTGTTTTCACCATAATATGATTTATTAAAAATTGTGATTTCAATAATTTTAATCTTTAGTGTAAAAATAAAATTAAAATTATTTTTCAAGAAAATTTTTCATAAACAATTAAATTTATTTTGTAAAGAAAATTTTTCATGTTTGACAATTATTTACTTAATTAATAAATTAATTTATCTATAAACTTTATTTAATATTTAATTATTCAAACAATAAACAAGTAACTTTATTGGCATTTATAATTAAATATATTTTTGTTTGAAAATTATAAATCAACATTTGGAAATAAAAATTGACCATGGGTTAGCGCAAAAAACTAAAGTGTTTGGTTTTATTGTGATTTTAGTTTCTTGTTTTTATTTTCAAATTTATTAAATTTGGTTCATTAAATTTGGAGTTTTTGTAAGGTCAAGTTCCAAGTTTAATCATAATATGATTTATTATTCATTAAGTTTATAATATTATGTATTTATATTGTTGGCAATTGGACGATTTTTATATTGGTTGTAAATATTTTTTGTTAAGATGAGGATAAAGATTTAATAGAATTAAAGGGCCATATTTTTCATATTTAAATTGGTTATAATTTTTTTTACTATTAACACATATAAACAAATATAAGGTTATGGACAACGTTTATAATTTTAAAGTTAGATTCCTTATCATAATTACTCGTTTGTTAACAGTTTTTTAACATCTTTTTTACTTATATTAATATAAGATATATATTTTTCAATTGTGATTTCTTGATTTATTTTTATACAGCACCATGCTTAGATTGCTCTCATTTAATTGCATATTTTAGCCTTTAGATCATTAATAGATTTAAAAACTAAAAATGATTCAATTCAATGATTTAGATTCAAGAAGTTTGGATATTCCTCTCTGAAGAACAACTTGGAAGTAACAATCTTCACGTTTCATTGACTTCTTTATAATGATTAATGATGTTAAATTGTGTTGAATGTCCAAATTCTCTACACTAATTTTTTGTTAATTAACTGTAGATGATATGATTGTAGTTGCCACTGAAATTACTTGTAAAATGTATTTCCTTATGTCATATGAGCTGATCATCATGCATATTTAATCAATCCTTTGTTGTTAATCTGATTTATTCATTCCATCTTGTTTACTTATTATTCGTATAATTGAAACTAAAAATCCTTACATTAATTTCAATTTGGAGAATTAAAGATGTATAAATTGAAACTAAAAAGCCTTAGGTTAAGTTTAATATTATGAACTCTGGTCGGGGCGGCCTCATAAGGCCCGGCCCAGAAGTGTACAACTCCAAGCCCACACTCGGGCGACCCGATGGTAAGAGATCGACTTCCATGCAAACACAACAATTCACGTGGAGACCTAAACCTAGAAACAACCAACAACATATATAAGATACGAGGCACGGTGATTAAGGTACGACTAAGAACCCTAGTTGCCTCTTCGTTCTCATAACCTCTATTCTCTCAAAATACTGACTTGAGCGTCGGAGGGGCCTTCCGGGAACCAACCCCTGGAGAGTCTTTACCTGTTTTGCAGGTTTACATCAGCAGAGAATTTCTGAAATTATGGAACAGAACAAGGATGCTCCGGATCAGCAAAATCCAGCTGAACCAATCTCAAATTTAATTTATTTAGCGATCGTACAAAGAGGTACGTGGTTGAGAAATGAAGTTCTGGTGATACATATAATCTATTACCTTTACATGTTGTATTGATGATTGTTAAGTATAAAGTTGAATATTTTTTTGTATTGTTCTTCTTATTTGCTATTCTATTTTTTGTATTTAAAATTCGATTGGTCTTTAAGAATGTGTTGAGAATCTTCCTCTGTTGTCCATGAATTCTATACTTTAGTAATTTCTTTTGTTTGATTGAAAAGATTTAATTAGGCATACATTAAGGATTTTCTTTTCTAAATACTCTCCTCTATCTGTGTGATGTGCATATATATTGAGACAATCGACCATCAAATGGATTGTTCTCATGCATACACCCAAATACATACACTTGGAAATGTGCCAAAGAAAAAACTTGTAATGTACATGATATTAAATGCTAGCTTACTCCAAGATGTACATATACTTGGTTGGAAGTTCCTTCAAACAATAGTTTGACAGTTGGACTACAAAAGGTTTTGCAACTACTTGAGTCAAAAGATGCCAATGTCATAATTTTACCCTTTTCAGTTTTGCTTTCAAGTTACTATTCCAACCCAAAGTGTCGATCTAAATTACATCTTTTACCTGCAGCCTGTTATATCAGTTAAATTGCAACCATTTAATAGGAAATATAATTCATAAGCAAATTGCAACCATTCAATAGGAAAAATAGTTCATAAGCATACTATTTAATATTGCTTATGTTGATGTGCTTTCATCCCTTATGTACTTGCTAAAATTTTAATAAATGTCAAAACCCATCTAGTAGGATGAGATAGAAAGAGAAACCCTATTTTATTATACCGTATCATATCAATTTTTGTCATTTTAAAAAAATGGAAACTTTTATATTATCATTTAATGGAGTAGTAGGCAAATGAGCTATAAACAGAGAAAGTCTTAACAAAATTTTAAGAGATGGTTAGGACCCAAAATATATATGGAGTCTAGAATATGCTTCTTGGTACAAGTTATAAAAGTGTTCTTTCAATAGCTCTTTTTGTGCTGCTCAGTTGGTTTAAAATTGTTCTTTATTATGTCTTTGTAGGTATGGCCTTACGAAGAGAATAACAAGTTTGGTTTTGTTCAAGGGCTCTTCAGTATAATGCGTGCTCTTTTTTCTTATGATTCAGATGATACTACTTTTGTTGGACTAGTACAGTTTTCTAAGGTTTGCTCTTGTTTCATGTGAGGAGATCTCCATCATAAGGAATGAGATAAGTTCATGATCGTATCTGATACTAATTTTTCTTTTATATAAATGGTCAGGGTAAAAGGAAGTCAGAACTCTACACATCTAGGCTATACTTCAGTCTGAGTTCCTATCTCTATTTTCTAGTCACAAGGAAATCTCTAAGACTTCGAGTATATATACATCTTGAGGGGGTAATCCTTTATGTCCCTCTGTAAACCAATGTTTTTGATCCTGAGAAAGAATTTGTATGATTGACATATTGTGTGACAAGTTTCTTCAAAATTCAAATAATTATCATTATCCTGTTGTCGTATAACCCACTTTAAGTTCAATTGCTTCCCTTCTTAGCTCTATCACAACTTCTCTTGAGAGAGCCATAGAGGAGAAATCCTTACTACTAAACAAGGTGAGATAACATTAATATAATTACATTCAGCCTTTTTTTTACTTTTTATTCCTGTAATTGATCGAAAGTGATTTTTTTTAATTTCTGGTTTTCCAAATTCAAGATATAATGAAAGTGATTTTTTTTTAATTTCTGGTTTTCTAGATTCGAGATATAAGTAATTTATCTAAGAAAGAAGTGGATGAAATTATAAATATGTATGTTCGTAAAGATTGTATTTTATCATATGATGACATACAAAAAAGGTATACCATTTTAGTTCCTCTCTTTACCAACTTTTTGATAATATGGTGTGGTCTCTAAAATGTTAAAAGAAGCTAGAACAAAGATCTCGACTTATGGATAATAAAAATCGAGAATAGTTTAGTGCTTTTTCAAACTTTTACTTTGAAATTTAATCATTTTCCTTTTTAACATTTGAGTAATAACAATGGTCTTTTTATAACTAAAATCATAAATTATTTTAAAGGTGTATGGTGCTACCAAATCTCAATATATAATTAAATATTAATTTAAACTAAATGCTTTGAGATTGTTTAGGGTTGAATTGTGATTCAATTAAAGGTTTGGAGATTAAAAAAAATCCATCTAAGGCTTAAATCAAACAAAAATAAAACGAAAAGAAGAGCCTATATCTGTACCTATTGCATGGAATGAAAAGCTAAAACTCCATACAGAAAAATCTAAGATAATCAATAGGAGAAAGCACAAATATGTACTAAATATATTTGTGCTTCCAATTTCAATAGTCTTCAATTTGTTGACCCAACTTCTTGTCTTTGTTTTCGTTTCCGATATTGTGTTTAATATAAGGATAAACCAAGTCCACCTCATCATTTGGACAGAAATTTGTTAGAAAAAAAACAGCCTAAGCAAAGCTAAGATGAACTCAATTCTTTGAATGGACTAATACTCGATATCAATGTTTCAGTTCATTTGAACAAACCAGTAGATACTACCCCCATAACAACCATCCTATTCACACTTACTATATAATACTTAATTAATTAATAATTAATAATAACATGCGCGGTTATGACATAACATGCACATAGAGTGAATAATTAATAACATGCAAGTTAAAGTAAGATTGGAGCCCTTAATGCCTAAAATTAATTCAGCATTATGCATTTTCAAAATTTATTTATCATTTTGGATTATTAATTTTTTCTTTCTACTTTTATTAATCCAATTTAAATATTCAACTCTTATATTTTTTTCCTCTTTTTGCTTACAAAATTTTGTCCAAAATCATACACTTCTAATTTTCCCCTTAAAATTTTAACTTTAACAATAAGCATTCGTAACAAAACCTATAAATATATACTCTTTAATTTAAAAAATGATTGGGCATTATACGTCTCCGAATTATCGCTGTGCATTTGCGCATTGTCTGTGTTTATATCATGTTGTTTGAAAGTTTCTTAATAACGAGTATTGACTCTTTTCAGATATACATTCGAAAAAGAAATTTTGTTGCGGCTACACGTTTTCTAATGAATCAAATCCACATATCCAAAAAATGAAAATATTAGTTTTTTTTTTCAACTGAGGAGTTTAATTGTTAAAAGCAAGGTTGTTAGAATGGAATGATATGGATAGATCCAATCAAGTCCGACCACAAATTGATCACGGTAATGATTCGATTATGGTCAAAATTAGGCCAATTTGGTATATATTATCCCATGAATGGTTAAAAGTGTAAAGCTTCAAGTGTTATTGATTCTATTGAATATTTCACCTTGTCATGTTATCTTTTGGCTGTTCTAATTTTCTCTTTGTTGTTCTTTGCCTAGCCATATATTGCTTAGAAACTCCAACACCTGAGACCATCCTAACTCCTAAGGCTTTATAACAAGCTTTCTTAAGTTAACCACTTGGCTTAAGGTCAACTAATTAACGTACCGGACGAGATAAGACCACGTCATATCCAAGTTATGTCCATTAACAAAGTATAAAGAATGAATACTTTTAACACTTGAATTAAAAGCTTGGCCTGACTCAATCAAATTAGTCAAAGTTAAATTGTGGGGAAAACAAAAAGAAGAGCTTGCATCAGCCGTTGTTCTTCCACAAGTAACATTTAATATAGCACAGACGCCGTTACAATGTTTATAGATGTAAGACGTTTGCGTGCTTTCTATTGGAATTAATTACAGGACCCTTTTTGTTTCCCGCGAGAATCTAGTAATTGACTCGGTATTCCTGCATAGTTTTAAAAGCTGCTTAGTTCAATGGTTCTGAGAGCTTTTAAAAACTCCTGAAATTTTTTATCCAAGTATTATAATAACTAAGGTTTTGAAATTCAGATCAGACGTCGAATCGGAAGTTTTATTGGTCACCGATTCGACTACCGGTAGAATTAGTGTGACGTCATAATTACCCAATAATTATATTTAATTATATATAATATTAATAATATTAAAAAATAGAAAAATAAACCAAATAATATAAATAAAAAATTATTGAACCAGTGGTCGAACCAGTTCGACCAGTCCCGGTTCTCACCGGTTCACACTGGTTCAATTGAGGACTGGTTTTTAAGGGTCACCGGTCGAACCAGCCGGTCCGGTACGGGTTTCAAAATCGTGATAATAACTTTGACGCTTTTGGTTCTATTTATATATTCTTTTATTGTGATTTTTACTTTTATTTTTTATTTTCAGTTTTTGTTGTGATTTTCAGGTTTTTTAAGTTTTTGATTTTGTTAAGATATCTTATTAATTAATTTTGAGCATTATTTGTAATTAGATACACGTCGGAATAACATTATGATAAGTAATCTGCCATGTTTGAGATTCTTGAAGATAAGATTGCATAAAGGATAAAATTCTAGTGAAGCTAGGATTTATTTGGGATAAAATTATCATATCTTAATAAAGATAACGTGCAAATTTTTTAGGTGATTTTGGAGATTAACGTGTAAAGTTTTTAGGTAATTTTGGAGCTATTTTTCAATCTATTTCGGTGATTGTAGCTATCTTTGCTAGTTGAATGTTTTGTTGATTTGATCCATCTTTGGCAGCTGCGTTTTTCACCACTGTGTGTGTGAATTTCTGAACTATCCAGTTATTGTTTATAAGTAAAAAAAATGTCAAGCATATGGGTGTGGTTGCAGTTGTATTTTTGTGAGGTTTCGGTGATGAAACACTTATTCGTTTGATGAGTTTTGTGGCTGCTGTGCATGGGATGCTTCAGTGATTATTTTGAAGGTTCACAACATAATTCTTATTGGACAACTTCCCATGGTTTCGGGTTGATGAAGCTGCAAATTTAGGGAAATGTTTTTATCTCAAGTGTTTTCATTGTTTATATTACTTTAGATTCAATCACATGATTTGTCTTATTATCATCTTTGTTATCAATCATTACTGTAAAAATCATCTGTTGAAGTCAGCACAAGGTAGTCGTATTGTTGGGAGTGAAATACTTTCAGGGGGTGTGAGAACGAGCAAATAGTATTAAGGGGTGAGTGGTGTCGGCTCAGTAAAACTTTGTGTAAAATTTTTGTTCTTCGTTGAAAGTGTCCTAATTCTTCATTATGATATCAGCCTGTGAATTGGAAAAAGAAGCATGGGACGCTCTAAAAACAATACATGAGGGATCAAAATATGTGATAGCTTCGAAACTTCAAATCTTAGTCGTTAGATTTAAAGAGCTTAAGATGGATGAAAGCAATACTATTGTAGACTTCTATGAGAGGACCATGCACATCAACTTGAGAAGAAGTATTCAAACCTAAAACTCGTTAAGAAAACTTTCATTGCAAGAAAAATAAGGTTTATCGACGGAAATTATCAACAGAAAATGAAGGATTTCCGTTAAAAAAAGGATTCAGCGATGGAATTACCGACAAAAGAGGTGTCGGAGAAATAGCCATAGGTAATATTTAGCGACGAAAATTATAAATTCTATTGGTAGCTTCACGGACGGAAGTGTATGTGTCTGTCACTAAATTTGGCTTCGAAATGTGACACTTTCGTCAGTAAATTTACCAACAGAATTTGAAATTTCAATCTCAAAGTTAGTGACAGTAAATATTCAAGAGAACCATCAGAAACATTAATGACGACATCTTGTATTACGTCGGTAATGTATCGATGGAATACACACTTCCGTCGGTAAGTTTAGCACTAAATTTACTGACGGATGTTGTTATTTCGTCGGTAAATTTAGGGATATTATTTTTAATATATTCCTACATTTAATTTGTATATTTAATTTTGATTGATACTCTTGTGATTGACAATTAATTTCTACAACTATCTTTTGATAATATTTTGAATTATTTCTACATGTTATTTGTCTAAAGAGTAAATTAATTGATAATATAACGTAAAAATTACCTTAATTAATAATTAAAAATGTATTTTTTAAGTAGAAGATACCACACTTGTATTAATGATAATGAGAGTGGAGAACATCCGGAATAGTTCCCTAAATAAAAATTAGTGAAAATCGAATGGATACTCTAGCAAAAGAGTGAGCAGCGCCATTCATAATATGGCATATCCATCTAATTTGGATATCCGGTCTTATCTTTAATAATTTCTTACAATCCGACACAATAATACCAAACTTAGAAAGGTCTAAAGACTGAGAATTAAGTTCAAAAAATAAAACTTAACAGCTAATAAAAATATAACCACTTGATTGGTAGTTGTCCATGACGAATTGCAATGTCGTTCTTAACGCCAAAGCTTCAGCCGTTGTCGGAGATTTACAGCCCATAGTATGGCATGATAAAGCTTGAAAAAACCTCCCTCCACCATCTTCAAACACCACTCTACTACCTGTTGCATCTTCAACTTGAAATAAGGCTCCATCACAAAAAGCTTGCCAACTCAAGCTTTCAAGATTAATGCAAATAGGGAGGCTAGAAGTACCAGCACTACCTCCATTTCCAACACCTACAGAATCACGCAAGCTGGAGAGAGACTACCATTCATCAAGTTGGTCAGCAGTAAGATGTACAATCTGGTTTAGCTGGACAAATTTTGCAAACCAACAAAAATCATTCCTTGATTGCCATAAAATCCATGTTATATAGGCAACAAACTCATCAGTTTCTTGGCCATAGGAAGCCCAAATCTGCATAAACAAATCAATAAAAGTGGCATTCATTAGAGGTGCATTAAATCCAACAATACTCCAACACATTGATGCTCTATGACAATGACCCAACACATGATCACCATTCTCAGGAGATGAGCAGAAAAAATAATTTGGATTCACATCAATTCCTCTCCTTAAAAGATTAAACTTGGTGGGAAGCACATCTCTATAAGCTCGCCACATAAAATCACGGGCTTTGAGCAGCCCCTTCATCACCTAAGCTCACCCAATAATAATTTATACAAAATGACTAAACTATGCAGCTGGTGAAAGCAGCCGCTCTAACTGTAGCGATAAGGTGCTGCCTTTCCCCTTTAACTCATCCACCTTATTACAGAGTTAGTCTATGTACTACATTGACTGTTGCAATTGAGTTGCCAATACCTGTACTGTGCTCTAAAGCTAAAGACCATCTCATTGGATGCAGACCACCTACTAGATGAAGTTGTACTAGATGTATAGGATTGCGAATAGCATGTATTTACAAATGATCCTAAGCCAAAAATTCTTCCCCGATGATCCCTACGACCTACTGCATCAAAATGTCTAACTCTTATTAACAGTTTAAGAGTACTAAGATTGTCGTTGAATGCTTTCTTGTATTTGGTCCTATTAGGAAGGAATGTTTATGTTAATAATTGATAATTATTAAAAATTAATATTAAAGCATAAATTTGACATACATTAAGTTCTCTACATCTGGTGTTGATGAAGGTCACATCATCATGCTTCTTGGTATGAATGTACAAAAAGAGCTGGCGTGGTGTAGGCTTTCTATCTATAGAATTTTCTTGCTTCATAATAAAAAGTTATAAGTGAACTACAATTTTAAAAAATTTCGACAGAGTTTCTTCTATTTTAATGATATTTAGCCCATGATGAACAAAAAAAAACTAAATAACACAACCATATATGGCACTAGACATACTTAACAACATAGCCATATATAGCACTAGACATTTATAACATTATGATTTTCCATGATACACATATATTTTCATTACAAAATTCACACATAAAATTAAATTGAAATTAAGTTTGTTACATCAAAGTAAAAAAAAAAGTGTAAAATGTAAATACTTACAAGTTTCTCTGCATACACTTGGTGGATAATAGATCCTCCATTGTGTATGGGGAGACTCTCTCCCTTTGGTCCTCCATGTCAGTTTGCAGAATTGCGCTTTGAAATGAACATTACTTCGAATGATGACCAATACTGCTGCCAACGACTCCATATTTCTTAAATATATAAGAAAGTCATACACCAGCCTTCTGAATTGCACCAAGAAAGTCTCTATAACATATACGAGCTCTCCTCTCTCATACTTTATAAATTACCTCGTCAAATTTGGAATCCCAAAATGAAGCTTTCTAAAAAAATGAAAAACATACTATAAGTACTTATAACTTACAATATTTATCTAATTAATGTATAAAATTAATTATATAAAAATACAAAAGAATATAATTTTGTACCTCAAGCTCCTACTAATAAAAATCTTTTGCTTCCTGAGAGTTATTCTTCCATATATAACCCTCAAGATCAATCTTCTCCTTAAATTTGGTTGTCATGTTTCTTAAGCACGTTCCAAACGAAACCAACCTAATATATAAGCAATTTAAATTATTTTCAAATTAAAACCTACAACTTTAGTATAAACCTATGGTTTTATCATGCATGTATTTTCACTTACAGATTGTTGACAATTGTGCTTTAAGTTCTTCCATTAACTCCCTTAGCTCCAGGCTAGAGGTTGCCTCCTTGATCTGTAATGTTTACCCCTGACAGCTCTATTGGAATAGGGGTGGTGGATGAAGGAGAAAAGGTGGTTGGTGTAGCAGGGCAGGATGGCATAGCATCAGGTACAGAAGGTGACTGTACAGGGATTGTAGGTTAGGAAGGCGATGTCTCATCTAGATATGCAGTAGGTGGATCTGCAGAAGATAATGCTTCACCTGGAGCTACACTGGCTTAGACAGAATGTAATAGCCTGGGTTCCAGAACTTATTGAGGGTTAGAATCTTAGACTATTGGGTTATATCATTTGAGAATTTATGAAGTGCATTTCATTCACCTGCATAATATTCACTTACACACATGAATCATGATTTAGTAAACATTGCCAAGATTGTAAGTGCACTCAATTTACATATTCCGGGGTATGAAAGGTTTAAAATGATTATGATGTGAATTATGTATTGCTTATGTCTTAAATTTTAGTTTGGTGGATTATAATTAGTATATTGGGAATTAATTGTTACAATTGGAAAATTGATGAATTAAAATAAGCATTTAGTTTGGGAAAAATGCCAAATTGACATATGAAAATTTAGGCTGACTAAGCCCATGAAATACATATGGCAGTATAATTAAGTGACATTTGGTATAAGAAATTAAGTGACAAATGGTAGCAGTGATTGAGTGACAAATAGCCTAGGATATTGGTGACATTTGGCAGCTTATATATGGGACAAATGGAATGCATGCATAGGTGACAAATGTGATTATGAAATGGTGACACCTAGCACCTAGCGAGTTAAGCTACTGCAATGATAGTTTCTGTTGGGTTCATTCTTCTTTCCTTTCCTCTTACCACTGAAACATCATACCCTCACATCCTTGTGTTTTGCTTAAGTTAGTGTCCGATTGCCATACCAAAAATCCATGCTTTTACCTTTCACAAGATAGTTATAGAACTAGAACATTGTTGTTTTTGCTATTGTCTTTTATCCTTACGAAAAACCCCATCCAATTCCCACCTTGTATTTGAGATGATCTTGCATGCATATAAGGCAAAGTAGACTTAATGAATTAAAGTGGAACTTGAGCTAACAAGTAAGTAAAGTATTGAGCTTTGTGGCATGTTGTAATAGAAAGTTTATGATGATTGAATTGGGATGGACAACATATGATGTTGATGATGAAGTGTGCTGGAAAATGATACATGAATTGGATACTTTTCTATTTGTTTTTTATGCGTGAGAATCGTAGATTTTAGGTTGCTATATGGATGATTTAGATTGAGATTTGAAGTTTAAATGAAGGTGAATTTCTAAAGAAATGTGCTACTGAAGTGTTCTTGAATTTCAAAAAAAAAACTAGGACTATATATATGATGAGATTAAATGAATGAAAGTTTATATTTTTTTTGTATGCATGAAAGATAAATAGTTTATGATCTGTAAATTGAATGATTTTGATTTGTAAATGGAGATGAATTTGATGAGGAATTAAAGTATAATTAAGGTATACTTGAGGCATAATTAATGGACTGTTATGAAGGTGTTTTAAATTTAGTATAAAGGTGTTCGAATATGGAAAATTAAGGGAAATTGGATAGTACAATTTGGGGCACTCATTCCACAATCGTGGGAAGGTCCCCCATGATTGTGGGCAATGCTTTGAAATGAAAATTTTCTGTTTTGGGTAATTGTTGAACCACATGAGGATAAGTCTCATTACTTTGTTGCATTTGGATTTGATTAGGGTTTGAAATGAACTTAGATAGTTGCTTGGTTAATTGGTTAAGGGTTTGATAGTTTAGGTTCTTAATTGATGCTATAACTTAAGGAATGGATTGTCTTGATATCAATGGAAATTATGAGTTATTAAAGGTATAAAGGTGTTCTTATGAATGCAAATATGATCCAAAGGATATGAGTAATGTGTATTAGGTATAAATGAATAAGAATAGGGTAAAAATTGTGTGAATATATTGCTAGAAAAGGGTTAGTAAATGTACGAATGATGAATTTAGAGTAATCATGTTTACTGAAGGTATAAACTTAATTGCAACTAGTTATATGTAAGTTATGATGTTTGAATGGTGAAGATTTGTGAATAAGGATACATACCTAGAAAGTCAATTAAGCATACATTGAACATGACACATATACATGTGCATGATTGAATATTCACTTGATTGAACAACTTAGTAATATGTGAATTATGTGTGTATTGCATGACTTTAGACGCACAAGTCGATCGCCAGCATCTAAACATTACCAGATCATCAAGACAATATCTTATCTGGAGTGTACTATGAGTTAACCTAAACATTTCTCACTATGATTAAATTTTTTTTGGTTAACTTTCAGTTATTGAATGATTACTTATATGATTGCTATGATTCCGAACATTGTTAGTCTAAAGAGTTTGATACTTGGGCCTATATATGGAAGTGTTTTCAAATTGTATGTGTAATATGGAATGTGTACTCAACAAAATGTTGAATGCAAAACTCATGTTTAAAGAATGTGATAAATAGCATGAACACATGGAATGAAAAGTATTGATGGTATATTAAGTGAATTGATGTGTTCCATTACATTAATATGCATGATCAGATAAAGAAGTTGTGACCAAAGTGGCTAACGTGAAAAAGAGCTTTAAGCTCAGGAATTGTGCACAAAGAGCCACAAGCTCGATTAATAATGAGCCAGGTATCCACAACAGATACAGGACAGTAAATAAAATAAACCCAATATCCACAATGGATATGGGACAGTAAATAGGTGTTTGATCACAACAAATTAAAATGAAAATGGAGTCATGTGTGCATTTGCATATATATAATTTTACATGTATTCATGATTGAGATGAATTAATGGATTGTTCTGGAATAGTGTTATGAAATGTTTGTATACATGTTGTACTTGTACTTAAGGAAATGTGACAAAATCTAATATGGGATTTGATACTAGATGATGTGTTAAACTTTTTGAAATTGGTTATATACTTGATTTTGTGTTCTGATTGGAGTGAGCACATCAATGATAGTTTGCTCACTGAGTTCACGAACTCATCAAAATTGCAATGTTGACTTTCCGGTATAAGAAAGTTCTAGCTTCTCAGCAACCAAGTAGAATTCTAATACTATATTTTTTAGAACAAGAATGGCTCAAAGATCTGGTCAGCTAATATCTGAGGAGTCTAGTTAGGATGTGTTTTTTCAACTTCTCATTTCATGCTAACATTTTGTATGTAAACTCTCAAATGTTAGATAATGTAAATACATGGATATGAATTGTAATGGTACAGTGTAAGTAAATTTATTTTGCGAATGAAATGAGGAGATTTGATCATTTTAAATACTTGTATTATGTGTGATGCCATAATAAGTTAATATGACTATTCTAAATTGTCATTCTCATAAGGTATGTCCTTGAATATCCCCTGGATGTTTGGCCATATACTCTGTAGAAGTGGTATATTACACAGAAGGTGGTAGCCTAAACCTTGGCCATAACATTTCCTGTTTTCTCTTATGTGTCATAATTATAACTAGAAATGTGGATTTTATTACATATTCTAGTAATAGAACAATATAAATGAAATATATAATAATGAATAAATTCTTTGTAAAGGAATTGATGGTTGTAAATATAAAAATAAAGTGTTGATGCAATAATAGATTTATTTATATAACATTATATTACAAACATAAATTAATCGCTACCATGGTCACTTAATTGTAAATCAAAATCATCATTATCTTCTTTTTCTGAAGAATTAGAATCAAATTCAGTTTCCTTTTCAAATCTCTCATTGTCCTGATCTTCTCTAGATGAAATTTCAACATATTCATTATTTGGAGCGTTCAAAGGTTCATTCTCATCATATATTACACATGTATTTATTTCATAAACCCTTTCCTGAAACGCTTCACTTTCAATTCTCTTATTTTATCCTTTTCCACGTATTTCAAAAACACCTATAGGTTTAACTTTGCAAAAGGCCAACTAATATAACTAATCTCGTCGTAAGCTAGGAAAAGGGACATAATAGACCTCGATTGTCTGCATCGTTGACACGAAAGGTTCAAATTGTTTTAATCTTCTTCACTGGTTAATTTCAACTATATTGTATTTACTGTGCATTTTTGTACTGACATTAGGAGTTGTATCAAACCAATCACACTTAAATATCACACCCGCTTTATTAGCAATGCAGGGTACTTAATTTCAAGTATGTTAGTAATTTTACCATAGTAATCTATCAATTCTTCCTATATGCAAACCCCACTATTTACTGTTGTCATCCTATAACCATGATATTCTATATGAAATTTATATCCATTAACGAAATACACTAGATACGATTTAAGAGTTCGCAAAGGTCCTTTTGTAAGATCACATATGAACTTGTTTTTTATTGGATTTTATAAAACCTACATAAAAATAAATTATTATGTTAAATAGTATAATGTCATTTGAACACTTTAATATGATATTTTAATCATTTCAATAATTGTAAGTAAAAATTTACATATTTCTCGAGCCATCGAGGAAAGTGTATTTCAACTTTTTTATTGACATCATCCAGTGTTTTTTCAGGCATTAGCTCACATAGCCATTCCTTATATAATCTAAAAGAAATATTATGTATTTTAGTTGTGAACAACACTAACTTCAAAAACCCAAATAATCAATTTCAAAATCAACTTCAAGTTATTGTATGAATGGTTGAACCTCTTAATAGTTCAATAAAATGTAACTCTGGGCGGGCACCCTCTATTTCTTCCTCTATTAACATTGTTCTTGTTTACCATCCATATGTTCATCCAGGATATGTGAAAATGGATAAGTTACCTTCAACATTACCTGTTCCTCCCCCATCGTCATTACGAGAAACTTTTCTTTCTCTTGTCTACACTGCTCAAAATAATGTGAATAAAATGTACTTACTTCCTCCACTAAATAAGCATTACATATGGAACTTTCAATTCTAGCCTTGTTTTTGAAATTTTTCTTCAACTGATGCAAATAGCTACATTAGTAAATAAGGTTATTACAATTTTATGATTAAAACATGTTATAACCCCAATTTAAATATGAACCTATAATTACCTCTCAAATGGATACATCCATCGATATTGAGCTGGACCAACAAGTTTTTTCTCCCATGTTAAATGCATTAGTAGATGCTCAATACAATCAAAGAAACTTTGAGGGAAAATCTCTTTTAATTTGCACAAGATTACTATAATTTTCCTTTCTAGTTTTTCCATTTCAACCAACTTTATTTCAAATGATGTTAAGCTTTTGAAAAAAAAGATTAATTATGTGATAGCATCCCAAACTTATTAGGTAGCATCTCCCGAAATGCAATTAGAATGAGCCTTTTGCATAAAAATATGACAATCATCACTTTTCTTCCAAATAATTTGTACTTCCTCATGTCCACATACTTTGGCAAGTTTGAAACTTAACCATCGGGAAACTTTAGATTTTTCAACCATTCACAAAAAATTTCCTTTTTGCTTTTTGTCTAAAGTGTAATATGTTTTTGGATATTTACTGGTGTAAAAATCTTTATCTAACTCATTCCTTCTACAAAAAAGTTTCAAATTAGCTCGTGATTTTGTATTGTCCTTTGTCCTCCCTTCAATATTCATGATGGTATTGAACAAATTTGTCAACAAAAAATTCAATATGCATCACATCTAAATTATGCTGTATCAAATTAGTTTTCCAATATGGCAAATCCTAAAAGATGATTCATTTTCTCCAACCAAAATTTTTACTAATTCTTGTATTAACTTCATCAACTTTAAGTTTTGTAACTTTCAACAACCCAAATTCATCAATCTCCTGTAATATCTCTTCACTAGCTTTGTGAGGGGGAGGAGGTGTTTTCACCATCCTATTCTTAATGAACTTTTATTTATTACGTCTAAATGGATGATCTAGAGGAAGAAATTTCATGTGGTTATCCTGTAGTTGTCCAACCAACATGTTTTGCCCCCGTTTGGAAGATAAAACGTATCAGAATCATTGCCACAATAAGGACAAGCCAATTTCCTTGTTGTGCTCCATCCAAACAATATAGCATGCGTCAAAAAATCACTAATAATCCACGTCAAAGCTGCTCTCAATACAAATTTTGTTTAAGAGACACGTCATATGTCTCCACACCCAATTCCCAAAGATGCTGCAATTCAGACACCAATGGCTGTAAGAATACATCAATTTTATGTTTTAGATTTGTATGCCTTGACACAATCACTATCAAGAACATATATGTCTCATTTAACACATCCATAGAGGAAAATTATAAGCAGTAATTATGATTGGCCATGATGAATATTATTGGCCCAATTGACCAAAAGATTAGAATCCATCCATTAACAATCCCAATCTAACATTTCCACTTTCAGCCACAAACTCATAATGGATGTTATTGAAATATTTCTATGTCAGTGCATCCGATGGATGGCTCATTCTTCCATTTTTTTTATTAATGTTCAACATGTCATCTTATGTGAGATGCAGGAACATCAGAAGCATATAGTTTTTGAAGTCTCAGAATTAGCGGGAAATAATACATCTGCTTCCAAGGTACTAATTTTTATTTCACAAAACACTTTCTAGGTTTGAACCTAGATTGACCAAAAATTTTGCACTTTTGTAATTCCACATCATCTCCCTAATACAACATACATCCCAATTTTCAATAATCAATTTTTTCAACTGGCAAACCAAAGCCCTTAATAAATATCTTCATATTTTAAAAAACTATAACCATTGTATGATTAGGAGGAAATGATTTATTATACCAACCAAGAATTTTATCAAAACTTTGATCAGAAATATGCCCTTCAGTCTTTATTTTCAATATTCGAGTAATTGAAGACAGTTGAGTCATCGTCTCACAATTTTGGCCATAATTCTGGGTCAGTTGAGTGTAGTAAGTCAAAAAATTATTTTGCATGTGGTTTAGTTCTTCTTCAATATTTTCTATTTTTTGTGAGAGGTATAACCAGTTGCATCATAAATCATTTGCATATAAGGATCTTCAGTTGCACCCACATTAGTTGTTCTAAATCTAGTCCCCCTTCAAACTCATCCTCATTTACTGACGAGTTTACTTCATTACCCTTGAGGTGCTACAAATCAATGGCTCCCCATATTGTTCCACTCAAAATAATTTGGAACAAACCTTTTTCTTACAAATGGACATTCACTACATTAATAGGAAGAAAATGAATATTTTTGCACTTTTTACATAAACATCTAATATTTGGGGAATCCATATATGTAGGTTGAGAACATACATAGAGAATAAAAGCTTCAAATCCCTCAATAAACTCATGATTAATGAAACCATCAGGTATTAATCATCTATACATCCAAGATCTATTAACATTATTCATTTCTACAAAACTGTTCACTTAAAAAAGTAATTTCATTGTTAGTATCCTTCATTTCTCTTAAGTTTACCAAACATTTAACCTTTACACAACATCCCCTAAGTTTTAACAGTTCTTAGACCATTTCTCTTCAAACTCTACATCAAGCAATCACATTGAAGTTCAATTAATCAATTGAATTTATGACCTATAATTGATTTTAATACTATGTTATGTGGCACTGTTTACACCTGTGACTCAAGAAAGCAAGTTCTCGTTGTGATTCCTAGGCTCGTGGAATTTTTCATCAATAAGCCTCATGGGAGTTACATCATGAGTTTCCAACCTATATACCATCCTAGGGGTTTATTATTCATTAGATCATTATGTCTATTAAACCTATGAATTTCTAATGTTAATACAACATATTCATTAATTACATTAAAGTTCAAGTATTAATCAATTGAGTTTATGACCTACAATTGATTTTAATACTATGGTACGTGGCATTGTTTACACCTGTGAATTAAGAAATCAAGTTCTCATTATGACTCCTAAGCTCATGAAATTTTTCGTCGATAAGCCTCATGAGAGTTGCATCACGAGTTTCCAACATATATACCGTCCTAGGGGTTTATTAGATATTAGACCATCCATAAGATCTCAAACTTATTCCAAATACAATAACTACTTATGTAATTCATACATCTACTCATTAATGATTCAAAAAAAACTCAAAAATAAATGCTTACACTATTAAAAAGAACATAAAAACTCATCAATGATTATAAGAATATTCTAAACAACAACACAAAATCAAGAGCTCCTTTGCATTCATCGAAAACCCAAACCCAAATACTCATACTATTAAAGCAACACATATAGTAGACATTAGTTGGATAACTTGCTTGGATGAACGGACAGCCACAGACTACAAAGAAGACAGATGAGTAACGCTCTTCAATAGAAACAATACCACACCTATATATAAAAAGTACCATCACAATAAATAAATAACGCTTTAAGAAGAAAGAGGCATGGTTTCCTAATTATTTATGCTTAGGCTTAGAATAAGTGGAAACCAATGGGATTGAAAAAGATTATTTTTCGAAAAACAACCTATTCCCATTTAACTTCACATCTAGAGAAGTTACCCATAAGGTTTTATAAGAAAGACTTAGCACCTTTATGGTAAACACATTCATATTCAACTATAGCATCCTAATGTGAAGTTTAAAAATATTAAGAGGAAGCAAGTCTTGTCTAAATCAACATTAATAAAAAGTAAAATCATTCAAAAGATTCAGTTATATCTATCTTTGCATAGTGGTGGATATTACTAGTTAACTCCAGAATGTGATTCCCCTTCCCATAATTGGAGCTAATGATTTCTCTATATAAAGATTCATCAAGATTGTTCTATTAACGAAGGTTATCCCTAGCTGAGCTAGGTAAACTTTAGAGGTCAATAAGTAAACTCTTTGAAAATGGTGACTATATTTAACTTCTAATATTAAAGAATAATTCTTCCACTAATGAATTGAGTAAGAAAAAGAAACATTATGCATATATAACTCATCATAAACAAACTATTTTATAAATAAACCAAGAAGTTGCATCCTTAATGTAACCTGAAGTTGCTCAAGTGATTTTGTTTTAGTTGATACAGATAACTATAGGCTCAAAGGTAGATATTAGGGATCAATAAGTGGTAAAAGTTGCTTAGCTAATTGTTAAGCAAAACTATGATATCATTTATAAAATCATTTCTAAGCTAATTGCATCATAACTTAACATTAAACTTTAGTAAAAGGCTTTCAAACTTCCTTTACTCATGGAAGTTTGATTTCATAAGAGATGCTCAAAGGCTTTGAAAAGAAACATTTTAATAAAAATTATGTCATTCAATACTTATATTTGAAATGCTTGAAAATTTAAAAGTTAAAAAGCATCTAGATGACTGTCTTTGTCCTAACAAATGCTTCAATTTTCTACCAATCACAATCAAACCTATAGCAAGAGAAAAACAACAATAAAAGTTAAATTAAAATTCTGATGCATGTAACAAGAAAGATTATTTGTGAAGGCAGTGTTTTGCATCAACCAGAAGTCATAATTTTAATACCTAATTGATTCTTTGCTACTATGAACCTTGCTTCCAAATCACCCCATGATTTTAATACCTAATTGATTCTTTGCTACTATGAACCTTGCTTCCAATT
>JANZLX010000007.1:19249274-19262244 GCA_025531955.1 Erythroxylum orinocense | reverse complement strand
ATGAGGCCCAACTCCAAGCCCAGGCGTTGATGGCCCAGTAGTAAGAGGTCGTCTCCCATGCAAACACTAAGACTTACATGAAGACCTAAACCTAATGACAACCTACAATATATATAAGGTACTATTCTACCACGATAGAGGTACGCGACATAAACCATAGTTTTTCCTCTACACCAGCCACTAAACTATTCTCAAAATATTGGCTTGAGCGTCGGAGGGACCTTCCGTCAATCCCCGGAATGTCTTTATCTGTTTTGCAGGTACTCGTCATCCAAAACTACTCAGGATAATGGATCAGAACAACGAAGTTCCTGTTCAGCAAAATCCGACTAAACCAAATATGATATAATGATGTAACTCATACAGACAATTGCTTATTCAGATAATGTGTTTTTATTACCAAAACCATATTACATTATACTCTTATTGACAAAAACAAAGAAATGAGTTGGACATGATATTCTTGATCGAGTCAATTATGTCCAACATCATATATCTTTTAGTCAAGCATTGTGTGATCGTGGCTGCAAGCTCGTAAGGTATCCCTTTCAATTCTTTTCTTTTTAACTGTGGTGAGCTATGCGTATTCCGTAGATATATAGCCTGTGAAAGTAG
Organism: Erythroxylum orinocense; assembly: GCA_025531955.1. Classification (NCBI taxonomy): domain Eukaryota; kingdom Viridiplantae; phylum Streptophyta; class Magnoliopsida; order Malpighiales; family Erythroxylaceae; genus Erythroxylum; species Erythroxylum orinocense. The sequence goes on along the minus strand of JANZLX010000007.1, from coordinate 19,261,629 downwards.
CAACCAGCATACTATTTGCAAGTTGATCTACGTCAACATCATTTTCTAAGTTTAAACAAGGAAAAAAGAAATCCGATATTGTAGGCACGCCAGAGAAGTAAAATAATAAATTTACGAGTGGGTAGTTAGTCTAGACACCAAGAAAAGATCCACAGGCACAGGCACAGGCACAATGACATAAGTCAGACATCACTAAACACAGAATTAGAATTTCTTGCAGTCACAGTTATTCCAACAAGGATATATATTGCATCAACACTGGGAATAGGAAGACATTTTCTACCTTTTCTATTGCCAACCCATGACAGTATCGCTAACCACTACATTAGTGCGAGCTTCTTGACCTCACCAAGTCACTAATTAGTTTCCAAAATTAATTATCTGATTAATCATTGTACAATGACAAAAGTGATGATTTGATATGTGATCACAAACACTGAAGAAACTAGTTCAGAACTTCAGATTGTTTAGAAAACATACACGCCCAAATGAAAGGACGGAACTTAATTACTGTAGAAAAGAATTGCTAAATATGCACTACTTATGCAGAATTAATAAACTTTTAATCATAATATAGAGATGCAAGTGGTAACCTTAAATCTCACACTGCGAAAAAATAAAATATCGAGAAAGTAAATTAAATACTATCTTTTTAAAAATAGTGTAATTAAGATATATTACATTCAAAATTTTAGGAATTTGAGATAATAAATTTCTAATAATTTACGAAAAATAGTAAAACAAAAAATGATATCCAAAAAGAGTATTGTAAAAAAACTTACATAGATTGGTAAAACTTAAAAAATAACCAGAATTTATTGTGTCAACAACTTAGATGGTGTACATGTAAAAGTAAATTAATAATTATCCCCCAAACTCAATCTTTTCATAAATTATAATTCATTTAGAAGTCAAAATTCAATTTATTTTAGAATTTATCTAACTTATTCTTGGAAAAAATGTATCAAATTTAATTTATTTAAAATTAAGCAGAGCATACCTGATTTTACGTTGAAGAAAACAAAAATTTACACTTAATTTTCTTTAATCAATTTAAACTTCCATGTGTGTAAATGTAGTTAGCTACATAAACATGTGCATATATAGCTACATATTTTCATTTACAATGATACATATAATCATAGTCATATAATATTGCAATATATATCTAAAAGTTCCAACCTGATTAGATGTGAAAAACCTCTGATTTGGAGCCGAGCGTCATCTTATATAAAAAGAGAATTCGTCTGATTCTTACGCATGAAGAGGCCGCAACAGTGATTACCTAGCTAATGGTGTAATTAATAAGAAAGCTGTAGTTTGATGGTGCTGGGTAGCCTTCTTCTTTTTCCCTTGTTTTGGTCAATTAGGTTAGCTTTTTCTTAATTATTTTATAAATTCGAGTACGTATTTTTTCCATTTAATTTCCTGAATACAGTATACGTCGTCATCTGCAAGGAGAAACTTGAAGGTAACTTGCATTGTATGGCAAAATATTGAATTCCCAGCGGATTGTAAAAGGGAACAAACTAAATTGTAACTTGAAAGAGAAAAAGAAAAACCCCAAGTTGATTACATCCAATTAACAATTGTTAATTAAAGGAAGCAGATCAGCAATCGGTGATAATTAAAAACTTGATTAATTGCGGGACTATATCTATACTTGTCTTATAAGTTATAAATCTTGGTCTTTTTTTGGTGCAACTAAATCATTCTTTGTTTCAAAGAATATTATCAGTTCGTTCACCAAAATAAATTAATAAAATATGTATGACTAGCCAGCATGAGAAAAATATATATAAAGCGTAAGGGAATTTCAAAACATAGAGTCCAATTATCAAATAAAGATGTCATTTTTGCTTTAGCCAAGTAGCTAGCACGATATCTACATATATGTATGTATAAAGTTATGTATATTTAATGCATATGTACATTAAATAAAAACATACTTTAAATGGATGTCTGAATGATATCTTAGATCGCAGAAGAAGGTGGAAAGGTCATTTACTATATATGATAATACAAAATAAAACCATAGGTCAAAATATCAATTTTCAATTATCAACTTGTGTAGAAACTTAAGTCTAGTTTGGTAATCAGTAATGAAGGAATCCTAATAAAATAATAAGAACAAGAATGAAAAATGAAAAATGAAATAGGAATAAAATTACTTATTCAATGCGTTTGATATGCATGCATTAAAACTGAGATTATATGGTATCAAATATTAAGAATAGTACTAAATTTGTTTACTTATATCTAATTATTATATTATTGATCTTGTAAATAATAATTAATTAAAATATTTTATATTATTTTTAATTAATAAAAGTTTGTTCTTATTAAAAATAATTAATGATTCAATAAATTATTAATTGTTAATAATTGTGTATGATTTTTCTTATAAAAATTAAAAAAAAAGTATAGGAAACGAATAAAAAGTGACTTATTTTTATTTGTTATTCTTGATATCTAATTCCATGTTAGACTTTTATCGGGAATAACAGTTTAGGATTATTTAAAATTTATTTATCTGTTACAAACAACCAATGAACAAAGAGTTAAGAAATGTCCTAATTACCAACCGTACCCTTAACGTTTGTTTTGAATTTTTCGTAAAGGAATGAAGAATAGAGACCTGATACTCCTTTTCCTAATTTCTATTTTTATAGTACGTTAACTATTCTTTGCTATAAATGTTAATAAAATTCTGATTCTTAGTCATTTGATTTTAAAGTTGTGTCATTCTAGCTATAGTGCCAAGGGTTCATGTGATTTACTATATTTTAAGGAACTTACTTGTAATTTAAATCTAGCTATGGGTGTTCTTACAAATTTATGTAACATATTTTCAATAACTAGTTCATAATAATTAATACAATACAAGTGTTCAAATTCTGAATATTTCATACCCATTTTAAAAGTCAATCCATAAGTAGAATAATAATCATTTTTTTGCTTGAACTGTCATTAAAAATCACTCATGTAACAAATACACCGTTATACTATATAAATTTAATTAATATATAACTCGATCAGGGGTTAGAATAATTATTGAAAATTGGTTTGGATAATACTATTATAAATAAAATATTTGAATAGTTATAAGGTTTTAACATAATTGATTATCTAATCATCTCTTTAGATAATTTGGAATGAACTATACATAAAGCTATAATTATATAATAATAAAAACAAGGAATAAATAAAACTGTTAATAACAAATACAAGATGAAATCATAAACAATATTAGAATATAATATTTTACATAATCAAGGTCAAGATCGATTCTTTATTTTCAAATCATACGTATAAGCATAGTCTCGAGGAAGTCATTAAGCAATGCCATATATATGTTAACAATTATGCAGAATGATGTCTGAATTCTGACATCTGGAGCCTCTGCATTTGGTTGCAAATTATTAAATATCTTAGTTACTCTCATCATCTCACGCATCTTCTGGTTTTTTTTTTCCCGCTCTTATGCAATGACCACTAGAGTACGCAATAACAATCTTCAATGTTAATTGTAGATGGAAAAATAAAATTGAGAATGCTTTTACCTAGCTTGATTTATGTTCTTAAGAAATGGAATTGACAAAAGTCGTACAACATCCCTTAGCAGGGGTTATCTACACTGTACCAGACAATGAAAAATTAGTCGAGTTGAGACATTCCAGCAAGGACTGAAATGAACTCCCACCAAATTAATGACCATCAAGCTGGCATATTCAACTTTGCTTACTTCACCTTGTACGCAAGGACATTGTCATTCTCTATTAATTTCATGGATGATAAAATTCTTGTTGTGAGATTTAATTTTCTAGAAAGGCCTCTTTACTTATTGCTTAATTCAAATTGTTATCTTCTTTCTATACCATATTCTCAAGAGAAATTTTGAAAACCAATTAGTCTCTCAATATTACAAGATTTAAAGGGGAGAACGAAAAGTAAAAAAAAAAAGTCTAAAATGAAAGAAAAGTGAAAAATTTACAAAACCCTAATTTCTACTTATTTTTATCAATTAGGTTTGCCTTCCACCTAGGGCACGGCCATATTCTAAGTTGTGCAACTTTTTGTCTAAATTTTAAAAATAGATAAGGGTTCATATAATTCCATTTCTCAAGTCTATAACTTTTTTAAAATTGGATACAAGATAAGGTATAACTGTGTTTTAATCTATATATAACCTTTTGTAACTCTTCCTTTAACCATATGTCCTCCCTTTTAGCTCGTGTGCTAGATTGTATATCTAAGTATTTCGTATCCAAGAAAGACATGTAGCACATGATTGTGTGCGAGACTATGCTTAGTCAAAGTATGGTATTTTCTTCATATTTTACCTTACAATATCTTTCATTTTTAGCTAAGTCATTCATCAACCTAACTTCTTCCATAAATACCTAAAAAGAGACATAAAACCAATCAAAACTAAGGTAATTTGGCAAAAAATTATAGTAAAATACTAAGATAATATGTGTATTTTTCATTCATATCAAATCTCCCCAAATTTAAAATCTTGCCTGTACTCAAGCAAACTAATCTCAATTACTATCAACCCAATCAAGTCAAAAATAACAAATTCATCTAAGTGCCTAACTACATTATTCATCAACTATCTAAATCTCTAAATACTTATGCTAATAATTTAGTTCAACCTATTTCAACAATCCTTCAAGAATCAACTCTATTCAAAGGCTTTAACCTTGTTTATAAAGTGAACATAGTTAAGTAACAAGTTTCCACTCACAAAGCACTTAATAGACCATATAAAAATAAATTAAATATATACTTAGAATTTTTATGGAGCATAAAAGGCTTGTTCTCTTAACTTGGACCTTCTATTTAGGTAAAGTCGGCAAGCGAATTTATTTATGCTCATTTTTTATTACATATGAGGTATTAAACTAATTGATAAGTTAAACTCAAATTCAATTCATGTTAAAGTCATACATAAGGTCTATACATTCAAATCATACATCAATCATTAACTAAAATTAAAACTAAACTAATAATTAATGTTCATATCTACTAACTCAATTTAATTGAATCATAATGAAATCAAAGTTCAGATGAGTCCTGCGCACCTTTACTTCTTCATTTATTTTTATAAAATTGTAACTTATTACGCTAATTTTGATTAGATTAATCTACTTAAGAGATATGTATTTGTCTAATAAGTACTAAGGTTTTGTCCCTAATTGTAGAGCTTCTTTTTCAAATTCATCGTTAGGGAAAATTTCAAACTTTTCTTCATAATCGGATATCATTAAAATTTGTATTTAATTTTTTATCTGAAGAACCTAATAAGTCAAATATAAATACATAATATAAAGAAAAAAGGAAGGAAATTGAAAACATATAAATGAAAGAAAAAAATTTATAAAACAATTATAGAACATATAAGTTATAAAAAAATTGTCCTTTCTGGAACAATATAAAGAGAAAAGCAATTTTACAAGAACCCAAAACTCTTTTGAAAAACAATTTACAAAGTTAATAAATTTTTATACATCTTTGTAAAAGATTGCAAAATTCTTCTTTACGTAAATCTCCTCTCAACTTCCCTCTTTTGCATTTACAGTTTACACTTAACACAGAAATTGTTCTCCTAATCAAAAGTTTACATAATCATGATTAACTATACTTGCTAGGTACAAAATATGGCTGACATAAATTTCAAAATCTAGCTAGATTTGCTGTTAGAGTGCAAACAAATCACATATACATTAACTATCCAAGTTTAATTTTCTACTTACGATCACCATATCATTACCTTTAATATGTTGTCTGTATCATCAATTGTATTAGGAAATTTTGCAGTCTGTTGTATCTTCTTCTCGGAATTTCCAAGTCTTTCTAATCAGGAATTTGAAAAGAAAAAGGAATTTTATTTGATTTTGCTCATTAGAACATATAAATTGAACATAAATTACTTGAAGGGGGAGAGTCAAATGGCTCTTCACTAATATATATAATCAAGACATTGATCATCATCTTGGCATGTGCAGCTTCCAAAAGCTTCAAACATATTCCTTGGCTATCCACTAATTGAAACTAAACTAATGAAATTCAACGGCGTTCAAATATTGTATAATTAATTGAAACTTCGGCTCAACGAGTCAAGTAAAATTGATGCAAATGACCATATTTCAAATAAGATCATAATCTTAATTAGCAACTATAATATAATGTTTATCGAGATGTTATTTCTTATTATATTTCTTGAATTATTAAATCTTATAATCCAATATTTGAATTTTGATAATCGCTACATTTTAGACTTTCGTTAATAAAACTTTTTATTTAATATTTAAATTTAAATGCGCACATTATTTTAGTTATATGTCTAATAAAAATTATGTTAACGTCAATTAGAATTTTTGCTAAGAATATTAGTTAAAGTCATAATAAACTTTAAGATAAATGTCTAAAACATTATTCATAATAATATAGAGTGATTAAAAATTAAAATTAAAATAAATAATAACTTTATGTTAAATGTCTAAAACATATATTTCCCAATAGCAACGACCCAAACGGTAATCACTATAAAACCCTACTCCTAATCAGCTTGAAGAAGAAAAAAGTAAAAAGTCTTACCAACGGATAAAAGAACCGAAACATTGACCATATAATGAACCTGACTTTCTAATTAAGAAACTTCAAAGATGAGTAGGACCGTTGAATCTCGACTAGCTTCAGCCCCTCCTTTTTTCTTTTATGTACAACTTGTCTTAAAAATGGTCTTAGTTGAATTCTTCTAGTTCTTAGTTTATTACTAAAAGTATGCACAAAATATTAGTTGTAGAGATGTTTCTTTACTGCAATTGGATTTGAGCGTTGACATTTTTGTTTGGTGCTTATGTCCTTCCTAGGTAAGCCCATGCGGGTTTTGAATTTCGCTTTAACAGGTCAAATACTGGATGCTCTCTCTCTATATATACAAGTGCATCAAGGTTCTCTTTGAGATGGTAAAACAAGAAAAATAAGAGAATGGGAGATCCATTCATCAAAAAAGGTCATATGGAGGGAAGATCCGGTCCTGAAGAAGTTGCCAAGGAAGACAAAGGAGCTGATTCTTATGGTGGTCAGGAAGGTGGTTGCAGAGAAGACACAATTGCTAATAAGGTTATTTTGGAACCCTTTATCTTCTCCTTTCTCTATCTTCTCCTTCTTCCTCGGGAAATCAGCCTAGTTGAACGGTGGTTTCTTGTCCAGGAAGGTACTTTTGGATTTCTAGGAAGTCTAAAGGATTATTACATGTTAGTGAAAGAAAAATGCATGTAATATACTCTCCTACCAGCTACCATTATAATTTATTGGTTTTTTCCGGGCGAAGTTAAGCTGCTTATAGCATCTCCTGGAAGTATTTTAGCAGCTCCTATCAGTTTAGTTTTTGATTTAAGATACACATGCATGCATAACAGAATGTTTCAGAATTTTGCCCACTTCATAGATTAAAAGCAACAAGAAAGCTTGTTGTTGTCTCCTTTGCCCCTTTTTCGGAATTTCTCAAGTTTCAGCTTTCTGCATGTTATGATAAATTTTACTGAGAATATCGCTTTTTCAGTGAAGATCGATCATGAATTACTCCTTTCTTTTTTTAATGTATAACTCAGGTTGGAAGCAATCCGAAATCCTCTTCTCCAGAAGACGGGAATAAGAACATAACAAAACAGGTAAAATCCTGACAGAAAAAAGCATACTTTAAGATATTGAACGTTTGATAGGATTAAGAAGGGCCATGAGATAGAAGTAATCTCGATATGTGATGTTCCTGCATGATGTGTACTACGTAGAAACTGAGGCCAATTTCGTTTTCAGGAAAAGTAAGAGGATTGTATAATTGACAAAAGATGACATCTAAACATTGGCCTATATGATTTTTGAGACCCTCTAATTAATCACCATGAATATCTGCAGATATTTTGAGTAATCCAAAAGACTGACAGGTTGGATTTGGAAGGCAAAGAATAGACCCAGACAACTTTAATAGTCATGAAATTGGCAATTTTGGTGGTCCCATAGTTGTTTTAATTGACTTAAACGTATTACAGTTCAAGTTTTTGTCTCGTCCAAAATTTTGATTTGTATGATATTCTTGACCGTGATCACAGAGAAACTATGACTTTTAAGACGCTGCAACTTGCCTCGCGAGGTTATATATACATAGCCATTGCTTGAGATCTTTCATTTTTTGTTTTGAACGCACTGGCCCTTGACTTTTTTTCCCAACATCTTGTGAAAGGCCCTAATTACCTGAAAAAGCTTAAGTAGCTCCTTCCTTTTTGGGTTTGTTATCTTTTCCTTGAGCCCTCTAATAACAATATTATACCGATCCCTGCACAGCTAGCTGCTAAACCTGATCCGGAGGATAGGGCGAGTATGGGACCTGATCCAAACGAACCTTCTTCAAGCCAGAAGGAGCAGGTTAGAAGCGTTTCCTTTGTTTTAATACATGTCAGAAGCATGTAGGAATTGAGATCGATCCATATGAAGAAAAATGAAAAACAGCATGTCCCTCTTGATTTTCTTGGCTGTTATCTTGAATGGTTTATACGAACTGATTCCATGTCTTACGCTATACAAGACTTGTTCCATTTAAGCACGGTGGATGCACACATCTCGATGAAAGACTGTGCATATATAAGATTATACCTAATACGTTATCCAACATTTTTTTTTAGGGAAGGGAAGGATCGTACATCAGAGTGGTTAATTTTTGGCAGAATTAAAAAATATTAGAAGATTCTACTAAAAATATTTTAATAGAGGATTTTATTTTAAGCTTTTCTTCATTATATAGATATTTTAATGAAAGAAAAGATCTAATGATTATCATTTGATCGTAATTGTTGATCAATACTAATAAAAGAATCTTATTTTTATAAAATAAATTGATAAAAATGACCACCTAATTACTCTTTACTATAGTATAAAAATTTGGATTTACTAGCATATGGAGTTTTTTTTACTCTTATAATATAGTTTGTATTTCATATTAAATTATTTTAAATGACAAGTTAGATTCTAATAATTAAAAGTTTTAAAAAATAATAGTCTTAAGGGTTTTTTAAATTTATACTAATTATTTCGTTATGTTTATAATCATTCTTTGGTTAATATTTTCCTTTTTTCACACCTCAAATAAATAAAACTATTTTCATATCAAATTATATTATAACGAGACAAATTTTGATAAATATTCTCTAAATTAAATTTTTGGTATAAATTAATGATAATTTTAGTAATAATTTATATTGAGTTGATAATACCATTAAAGGTATGAACATTGTCTTTTGTTTAATAATTAATGAGTAAAATACTCTCTTTTTTTTTTAAATGACTCTTGATGATATGCAATGCAGGACATGAAGCTTGAATGTGCTAGAGCTGAAATGGGAGAGGTGAGAGAAGAAAACAAAAGACTAAAAACTTATTTAAATCAAATAATGAAGGACTACCAAACTCTGCAAATGCAATTCTATGATATTGTTCAGCAAGAAGACGCCACTGAAACAAAAAATAATCATCAAGCAACTGATGATCAAGAGACCGAGCTTGTTTCACTCACCTTAGGTTTTCCAAGTGATGCCAAGAATAATGCTAAACCTTCTAGCAGAGGGAAACATGATGATCAAGTTACCAAACAAGGCCTGTCTCTTGGACTAGACTGCAAATTTGAATCAGATACAATTAGTGATGAAAAGCAAAGTCCGCGGAACAGCTTTGAAGAACCTAACGAAGAGTCTGAGGAGACCCGAATGCCGAACAAGGCTCCAAAGACTGCTCGAAGTGGAGACGATGAAGTCCTTCAACAAAGCCCTGTCAAGAAAGTTAGAGTTTCTTTGAAAGCTAGATGCGATACTCCAACTGTTAGTCTTTTCTTATACAACTAGTCTATTCAGTGATAAGAATATACAACTTTGTTATTACGTGACGTCCTTTTTTTTGATAATGTATACAGATGAATGATGGCTGCCAATGGAGGAAATATGGTCAGAAGATTGCAAAAGGAAACCCATGCCCTCGAGCTTACTATCGGTGTACTGTAGGACCAACATGTCCAGTGAGGAAACAGGTACTGACAATCACTATTCATTCTTTTAAATGCAACTATGTACCTTGATCGAGTTCAAATCTTCGTTCTAATTTTTATGATGTTTTATTGTGTCCGGTAAATCTTAGCCATTTATTTATGTGGACTCCACGTTTATTTATATGAAATTCATGCGAAATACGCATAAATGAATGGTTGAGATTCACTTAACACAATAAAACATTATAAAATTGGACAAAAAATCATGTTCCTCTTCCATGATTGTAGCATTGATCTCATCTCTTGCATTATTGGTTCTTTTAATGCCATTTATTGCATTTTTACAAGTTTTCTTTGGGAAATCTAATCAGGTGCAAAGATGTGCTGACGATATGTCCATCTTAATCACTACCTACGAAGGAACACACAACCATCCACTTCCAGTTTCAGCTACAGCTATGGCTTCCACAACCTCTGCAGCAGCGTCCATGCTTTTATCTGGCCCGTCATCTTCCTCTGGACCCAACTCATTGTCATCAACGACCATCAACACCAAAAACTTAGTTGATCTTCATGGACTAAAATTCTATCTATCCGATGATTCAAAGCTGAAGCCTTTCTACATACAAAGCAACCCTTCCCTCTCTTCTTCTTCTTCCCACCAAACGATCACTCTTGACTTAACCTCAACCCCATCCTCTTCGTCTCCTTTCACAAGGTTTTCTTCAACTTACTCTCCACTATCACAATTTTCTTCCACAAGTCTCAACTTCAGTTCTGAATCCAATGCAACAACGCCTTTGAGCAACATGTTCTTTGGCTACAATTGTGGTTCTCAACCTTACCAAAGAAACCCATTTAGGACGTTGAACCTCGAAAGAATAGTGGCAGATAATAACAATGTTTATCAGTCCTATATCCAAAAAAGCCACCCAACTCGACCTCTACAACAGTCGTTATCGGACACTATAACTGCTGCAACAAAGGCAATCACGGCGGATCCAAGCTTCCAATCCGCGTTAGCAGCTGCTCTCACATCTATCATTGGCACCAGCGGCGATGGCAACAGTTGTACCGCCACCATTGGCAGCGGAAATCAGGGAAACATAGACAACTTTGCACAAAAGTTAAAGTGGGGTGGGAACTTTCCAGTGGCTAGTAGCTATTCAACAACATCTAAAGTCAATGCATGTGCAACAAGCTACCTGAACAAAACAACATCGTCAACCAATCCTCATCAGTCAGAAAATTTGGTGTTTTTGCCATCTCCATTGCCTTATTCTGCTCCCAAAGGTGCACCTACATCCTCTGGAGATAACAGGGATCAAGCCACTTAATGGATTTTAATGAAACCTATTGTATATGTACTTCTAATTCGTTTTTGTTTATGTAGTTCTATATTTAGCCTATGCTTAATACTACATGATCAAACCAAGGGATTGTTTAACAAAAAGATTATGTTCAATAAGGTGATTGTTTATCGCATAATGGTTGTATATATACGAAGTTGATACTTAAAGATGTACATGGTGTCATTTAAATTGTAAATTGAAGTTTACGGCTTGTAAATGATGAGGATATAAACTTAGAAAATGTAACACAATTGCACCATATTATAAATCTAAAAAGTACATCATACACGATAACATGTTTAAGTATAAATTCAAAATTTGTTGAAATCCATCATTAATTCCTACAAATTAAAATTATTCACGTGTAATCCACTACAAGAAAACTCATGTTCTCCGACGGAATATTCCATAAGAGGAATCAACATTTCCGTCGGAAACTATATTTACCGACGGAAAACAACGAAAGAAGAAACCGTCGTCAACAAAGTTGTCACTATTACTTATCGACGGACTAAGCCCGTCGGTGTATTATCAACGGCAAACCGACGGAAAATTATCCGTTGTTGTTATGTTGCGACGGACATTGATTAAAATTTTCATCGGTGAAATACAGATATCACCGACAAAATAAGTCCGTCAATATATTTTAGGGACGGAACCACCGTCGGTACGTTCAGAGTGATAAAAAAAGTAAGTGTAAACTTCAACGGCTGAAATATAATCCGTCGGAAAGTTTAATGCTTTACCTACGGTAATAGTTACGTCGACATTTATAATTCAAGTTTTTGTATGTACGGAATGGTATATTCCGTCGGAGAAAGTTTATATGTACCGACGGAATTGTGTAATCCATCGGTGATATGAATACCTACTAACATATCATCATCTTCCGCTAAATGCATATTCTCAAGAGTTCCCTTATCTGTGCATACGAACTTAATTTGTATATTTGTAGATATTT